>QEPC01015455.1:235400-311526 GCA_003113815.1 Sphenodon punctatus | reverse complement strand
CCCCCCCCCGGGCATGGTAAATCAGCGCAGTGAGGTGCAGAATCGGGCCCTGACTCCCGCGAAATTTCTTTTAAAATTCCGCTGATCATAGTCTAATCTTGAGGTGATGAAAGCATGGATGATGGTGGTCGGGTCAGAGTCTGAAACATACGGCCTAAGCTGACATATCAGATGTAGTTGGCGAAAGGCACCCCTCGCCACAGCCTCCACCTGACTGAGCATCCAGGAGGAGCTGCGTGTCGAGGAGCACTCCCAGACTCCGCACCTGGGGAACCAATGGAGGACAGACTCCATCAATGATGGGAGCCGTTAACTCCATCGCCTTCCCCACCAGCATCACCTCCGTCTTGTTGGGATTTAGCGTCAGTCGATTAGCCCTCATCCAATCCCCCACAGCCGTCGGACACTGAGTAAGCACGGAGACTGCAAGGTCTGGGTTCGTTGAAAAAGAGAGGTATAGCTGGGTGTCGTCAGCATATTGGTGGCACTGTACGCCAGACCTCCTGACCACCTCGCCGAGAGGCTGCGTATATACGTTGAACAGGAGGGGAGACAACACCAAACCCTGCGGGACACCACACACAAGATCTCGGAATGATGAAAAATACTCCCCGAGTACCACTCGCTGGGTTCTTCCGGTCAGGAATGAGCTGAACCATTCAAGAACAGTCCCGCCCACCCCTGCACAGTCCCGCAGGCACGCCACCAACATCTCGTGATCAACTGTATCAAAAGCAGCTGACAGATCTAATAGAACCAACAGGGTCGAATGACCCTAGTCCATCTCCCGGTGCAGATCGTCCACCAAGGCCACAAGCACAGTCTCCGTACCATAACCTGGACAAAATCCTGACTCAGAGGGATCAAGATGCAACTGCTGAGCCACCACCCACTCAATAACCCCCTAAGCAACACTGGTTCGACATAGAGAGTTGCACCAATTTTACTAAAAGGCGTGAACGTAAATCTATATAAACTTAATCAAAGCCCCTCAACATGGACATGAACATTCCAGTTTCTGAGAGACTTATTTCAGTTTAGCTTGCTTCAGCTAAGAACAGCTTTGTGCTATGTCAAATATTGTGGTATTAGTATGTTGATACTCGGGTTGATATTCTTTGGAATACTGGTATTGGGGGTATTGGGTATTGAGTTTGTGCATTGAGAGGGTATGTGTGGGAGATGTTGCTGTATTTGTTATGGCCAAGGCCAACAATAAATAAATGATGATGATATGTCAAATATTAACTACCAAAACACCCGTGCACACACACCGGGACAATTCTGTGCAAGTGGGACTTCTATGTCTTGCCATCAGCCATGCAATGAGGAGAAAAGGAAAGCCGCATTCGTATGCACTGCAGCTTCCTCTGCAATGACTCTGGTCAAGCTCCTCCTAACATGGGAGCCACTGCAGGTCAATGTTTGAAGCCTTGCCCTGTGCAGCTGCCCATTATTCTTTCCTGGGGATGCCCCTGCTTGCAGAACATACACAGAGGACTTGAATTTCCCAAGCCCCGGAGAAAATAGTTAAAGGCAGAAGTGCCGAAGGAGAGTGAGAGGAGAGACAGAGAGAGGGACGCAGACAAAACACATCACAGTCACGGTGAACAAGCACGATCATTGGGACTATACCAGTGAAAGTTGTTACCTTCCATGGCCTGCTTCATCTTTATCTTTTCCTCTGAAATATCATTTGTTTCAATCATCTGCAATAAACATAAAGGACACATGTATGTCATGACTGAGTCTTTTGGCCATCGTTGCCCCCTGAAATCAAATCTTGGACACTCCAAAAACCTACATAGAACACACCCGAAACCCGTGCCATTTAAGCAAGGCAGCTACGCATCTGTATCCTTATCTAAATGATGCTTCGAAAGTGTCGTGTAGGCACTCACACACCTGGATGTAGAGAGTGCCCAAATTCCCCAGGTAGCCCAAATAAAATCCAGTTCTTACTGCTGTACAACAATGTTGGAATTCAATCACTCCCAAGCAATGGAATATATAGAAATGGACTCACGCTGCTAAACTCAGGATCCAGATGTTTAATCCCCATACTAAGGGTCCCTTAGCAAAGGGAAGAATCCAGTCTCTGCCAATAAGTAATAGGGATGAAAGGGTATTTCACCAAAATGGAAAATCTCATCGAAATCCCAGTTCCCAATACAGTCTCTGCCTAATCAAGAACCTCTCGGTACTCGGTAATATCCCAATCGACATTTAATTTCTCGATTTACTGACTGCTTACCGGGATCTCATTTAGGGCTTTGCCGTTACCACTTTACCATTCATTTCAAATCCCAAGAGGTAATACCGATGCAATATCACATTTCTTGCACTCTATTTCCCCTTGTACTTCCTTGTCGCTCATTGGGCTGGTACGCAGATTAGTTTACTAATCTACAATCCAGTTGCAGATTGGTCCAAGCAAAGGGAACAACACAGAACAACAATTCTGATTGGAGGTACCAGAGTGGAGGTTAAGAGGCGCTGGCGGGAGGTTAAGGAGTGGGTTATTCGCACAGCGATTGGCTCAGAAATGCAGAAACAACAAACCCAGAAGTAAAACAGTACACTCAGCAACACAATAAGTGGTAAATGAACAGTATGTGGTAAACGGTAAAGCGAAAAGTCAGTAAATCAGGACAGTATCTCATGCTATTATGAGAACTGAGAAATCGCATCAGAAAATGGTCAGGAAAATCAATCCCAGTTCCTGATATGGTGAAATCTCTTGCGAGTAGCATTTTAGCTACTTGCTTCAGCCTTAGTCATCATGGACAAGACGTTAAAGAGTGACTAGTGATTTTGGAAAGAAACACATCAAAGGGTCCAAAATTGTCTTAGTGGAATTGCAATTCTCTATCTCAAGAAAGATGCTCAGCAGTTATGAGTCACTCTAGAAAATGCTCGCCTATGAAAATCTCATAGATTCTGTCCCTCTTGCTATTTTTTTTGTTTTTTTGTAAGCTGGCATTACAACAGATAAAGGGTTAATAGCAGACTCTAGGATCCTGGTATGAACACAAACCTGTAGATATCTATCAGGGATGGAGAATCTTTTCTTTTCCATGGACCACTTTGAAAATTAGTCCAAACTTCATGGGCTGGATAAGAGTTGGGGGCTGGGAAAACTTTAGGAGTGGGGGTTCAGCATGGGGAAAGGAAGGGGAAGATCTAGATCATGGAACTATAACCCAAAACTATTCCTTATCCTTGAACATGTGCCTTCATCTCTGCCCTCTTTCCCCAAGGTCACCCTTTCAGTGCCTGAGGGTGGAGACTTGATTCATAAGCCAGATCCGGGTACTGGAAAAGGGCCAAATAAAACACAGACCTAAGCTGGATTTGGTCCCTGGGTCAAAGATTTCCCACCCTTTGGCTAAATGGTGTATCCAACCAGTCAAGTTGGTCAAGGGATGACATCTCTGACTGTTGGGAGTGGATAGCAAGAAATGGATCATTCCGTTATAGCCCGTTGGGCACACCGCATGGAAATTTGAATGAATAAATAAATCTAAAGCAACCGAAGGTGCCATTGTTGGAGACAGGATACTGGACTAGATGGACCATTGGTCTGACTCTGACCCAGTACGCATCAGTTATGTTCATATGTTCTTATCCATATTTGCATAAAAACATGTCTGTTTCTGTTTTATTTGATTTGCAATACTAGTTTGACAAACAAATTTTTGTTTGTAATAAAGGAATTTATTATATATAAAAACGAGGGGGGGGGGGGAACCACAAATGCTGCAATTTCCAGCCACGTCTCAATAGGAAGCATTCTACAATCAACACTCTAAGGCAGTGATTCTAATCACCGTCCTGTTTCAGAAAGCACATAAGTGCTTTCTTGAACCACAACCGTAGTGTTTTCCTTTCTTCACGGTGAATTCCGGAGTTCATTTTGTCAGATGGAAATATAATTTCACTCAGCTGGCAGACCACTTACTTTGGAGCGCACACAGATGCATGTGTGACCTTTCACTCAGTCAGGGAAGTTGTGCTGGTATTAAAAACCTCCCAGAGTAAAGGGTTTTATGGCACGGTAGCGCTCGGAAAGAACAAGGCAGCGCAGAAGGACTAGCGGCATGGACATTAATGCTTCAGGAATTCAGCATGATAAATGTTATTGCAGGCAATAAAAGAGGGAGAGAGAGAGAAGAGCAAACTAGGCTGGTATTCTAAAGCGACAGGAGCACTGGGGGAAGACGGCATAAATGGCATGTGGATTTCAACAAGCACAACGTGAGCAGGCTTGCTAGTCTCCACGCTCCCAGCTAGCCTGTGTGGCGTTATTCCATGAGTGACCATCACGGAAGATCAGCCAGTCTCCACAGCAGCATACCTCCCAACAGGTCCCACTTGGGAGGGACAGTCCCACTTTGGATGTTGAAATCCACTCTCCCTCTTTCAAGGGTTAAAGCCCCTCTTTCAGAAGAGAGGAAGCCAAAAAGGTTGGTGTTCAAATCTTAGGCACTTCTTTCCTGGTGGCCTCCCAGGAAAAGTGTAGGAGAGGAAAATGTGGAGACGATGGAATGGACAAGGCACTAATTTGACTGATAAGCATCTTGATGCACTTGGAATGTTGGGAGCTGTCGGTGGATTTTATTCGCTGAGGGGCAGAGCTTATTGGCAAAAGGGATGGGGCTTGTCCCCCCCCACATCCCCTTTGGCTTCTGGAAATGTTGGGAGGTAGAATCCAGTCACTCCGCACTGCAGCCATGTTTCAGTTTTCTTACCTGCATGGCTACCTCCCAATGCCTGGAAATTCTGTCCCGAGTGAAGCCATTGGGCCCTACTTCACCTCAGGCCCAAAAGCAGCTGGACAGGGTGCCCTCATCCTATCATCGCAAAGCTCCATAAAAGATAGGGCCACATCAGAAGAGGGCAGAGTTAAAGTACTCCCCCTTCCCCCTCCCAAGATGGCTCAGCCCCATACCTCCTGACACTCCCACTCCAGGTGGGAATGAATCCTGGGCACAAAGTCCCACCTTTTAAAGGTGCCTGTTTCTGGGCAGGAAGACCAGGCCAGGGAGCACCCACTCCCCTTGTGGGCTCTGAAAGGATGGGAGGAGAATTGTGGGGGAACACTACCCACTGCCCTGGGTGCAAATGAGTATGTGTGAGATCGCGAGAGTTAGGAAAATGCTGAAATGCACTTCTCAGGTTCTTGCTTTTCTCTATGAGAATCCGGGTTCTTGGCTCGTTCTTGCAAACGAGAACGAGCCAAGCACTGCCCTGATTCTCACTGAGAAAAGCAAGAATCTCACCCTCACTTGTTAAAGAGCAACCACCTTTCACTCACCTGGCTGCCTTTCTCTGAGTCCGGGGCTTCCAGATTGGGACACCTTCTCTGCGGGGGCAGGTGAGGAGGTGAGTTTGCTGCAGAGGTGGCCGCCTCACAGCGAACAATTTTTTAAAAAAAGAAACCCCAAAACACTGCGATGCACAAAATGGCCGCTGTGGCCGTTCTGAGCAAGCACAGCCCTTTTCCAAGAGAATTCTGAGCCCTATATCACATGATTGAATTTAACGGGGGAAAGGGAAAACAATGCTAAAACCCCCGCACGCACAAGCAGGGATTTCCCGTGACTACGCTAACGTGAGCTAAACTCACATTAGTCCCCGCCCCCTCCCTGAACATCAGCAAGCAGCCTTAAATAAAATCCCAGGACCCCCGAGAACTGAAGTCATGAGACGCTATCAGATGCCAAATGAGATTGTGTGGCTAGTGCGACCCCATGTAGGTTCCCCGTTAACAGTTTGTAAACCTCGGTTTCAAACCCAAATACTGCCGACTTGTTTCTTTCATCTCTTCCTTTGTGCGTTTACTTTGAACTCAGCACTCCAGCTGTACGCGAGCGAGACTTGCAATCAATTAAGAAAATAATGAAAATCAGCTATTTTGGAGACTGAGATCCCAAGCAAATTACACCACAGGGCAGATGAGGGTTAGTCCTAGAAGGAAAAAACAGGGTACAAAACAACATAGATTGAATAGTCCAAACCCATACGTTGGCGTGCTGAGAGGGATGGAGTGCCTCCATGGACTGCAATTTGTTCTCTAAGACAAGGACTTTTTCCTGTAATCTTTGGATCTCCTGTTTGCTCTGGGCTTCTGTTTTCTGTAGCATCTCGTAGTCCAACATCATCTTCTCTGCCAGGGAAATCTGCTCTTTTAGGAAAGATATGGCTTGTGCCTGCTCTTTATACTCGCTGTGTAGCTTCTCCAGTTCATGCATTCTGAGCTCACTGTCTCGGCACTTGTCCTTCAGGTCGTGAAGCTCGATAACGTGCTGATTGGTTTTGGTTTCTAGTTGCATTTTCCAGTTGTTGTTGCTTTCTTCCAGCTCATCCTTGGCTTCCTGCAGCTTCAGTTTCAGACTTTCCTTCTCCTTTATATGAACGGCGGTTTCAATGTCATGCTTAGCTTTGAGGTTCTCCAGCTCCAGTTGGTGCTCCGTCTTTATGCTCTCAACCACCGCTTTCAGCTCTACTATCTCCTTATGCTGGCTGTCAGGGCCCATGTTCAGGGTGGCCTTGAGGTCCTGCAGAGATTTCTGATGGTCAGATGCCAAGGAGTCCAGCTTGGATTTCCAATTGTCCATCAGCCCCATGTTCTCATTAGTGGCTTGCTGAACTTTGTGTTTTAGGTCGACAATTTCCTGCGAGTATTTTTCATTCAGAGCTTTCATCTTCTCCATCTCCTGCTGGTACTTCTTCAGTGTTTTCTCATACTTCTCCTTTAGTTGGGTGCTCTCCTTCTGGTGCTCCCTGTTGGCCGACAGCAGTTGGTCTCGTAGTCGGAGAGCTTCTGTGTGCAAGCCAAGGTTTTGTTCCGGCGTCTCCGCCTGGTGAGAGTTCCTCAGAACCTGCCGCAACTCCTCAACCTCGCCGGACCTCAGGTTTAGCTCTTCCTCTAGCTGAAGAATTCTCGACTTCTCAGCTACCGTGGTCAACTGAAACAATAAAACACACAAAGTAAGTCCTGGCCTTTCCTCTCGGATTGCTTCCTTTTAGTAGACATGCCCAAGTGAGAAAGTCAAGTTCCAAGCAAATTAGTAAAGGACATATACCCCATGTAAGTATGATTTTGCACCAGGGTATCACACCAATAGTTTATTGTACAGAGGACTTTTATGTAGGCACCCAAATTTATGTGCCATGATCTTCACCAGAGTCAACGCCTGAAATGCCAATTAAAACGTTAGCTACCCAAACGTGACCGAGGTGGAATTGAAAACAATGTTTCCCTACTGGCTGCTTGCCTGGAGGAAATGCTAACGTCTAACTCAGGAATACTGTAGTTATCAGGATCATATTGTATCAGGAACAGTTCTTTTATTGCTACGCTTGGCACCTTTACAACCTTATGGTTTACCCTGGTGTAAAAGGAAGAGAGGATTTTTTCCCCAATGGAGACTTGTTAGGATTTATTAGGAAAGTAAAAGAAAAAGAAGAACGCTAGAAGATGGAAGATAAATTGTTGGCCAAGGGTAACATTTACTAGTGGGCTTTGAAAGTTTCGGGCAGCTATCTAGCTTACAGGGTTTCTGGAGTCTGGCTTGCGGATCCTGATGGAAGGTGTGAGTGGGAGGAGACCTAGGTCCAGACTAGTGGATCAGATAAAAGGAAATGTTAAAAGCAAATCCAAATCATTCAATTCCATTTATTAATTTAAACCAGAGTTTTGCAAAACTACTTTGGTGTTGGAAACATGATTCTCTTTCAGTATGAGTGGGAATCCGGTGCCCCAATCCCTCAGGAAGCTTAGAAAACACTGTGCCTTGCCTATTTCAAGGACCTCCACAATTTCACAGGTTGGAAGTCAGCTGATTATTTTTTTTCTTTTTAAAGTAACAGCTCTGCTCCTCTCTTCTCTCCTCTTTGGAAAACCCCCCCCCCCCCCCCCCGCTTTGAAACTTACCATCCCCAAATGAGCCTAGTTGATAACCTCTTTCCTCTAGAGCTGGGTGGGGACTCCCCATCCCCCGGGCCACATCTGGATCCTTTCATCTCACTCATGGGTCACATCCAGCCTGCCCCCTCCCATTGAGCCTGTTGAACGTTTCATGAGTTGGAAGACACGCCAGGGTGGGATCTACCAGGCCCATGCACCTGTAGAGCAGGTCCTTCTCGCTCCCCCCAACCCCACTCCAGCCCACGGTAGAGACAGGGCGCTGCCACACAAGCTGTGGGGGCCGGATTCTCACGTGGCCCCATGGCAAGCAAGCACGGCTGCCACACTGCGGGGCCAGTGTGGGGGAGATGGGCAGATAGGCAGCCCGCCGGGCTGCTGATGGAGCTCCCGCTTCCCTCCCCCAGCCCAGCTACATTCTTGCCCCTCGCCATGGTAAGGCTGCTATGCAACAAGTCCTCAAACTTTTCCTGAGGGCAGAGCATGTCGCAGCCAGCGGCTCGTCCTGCAACATCTGGCGGTAGCGGGTCAACACAATGCACTGCATCACGTATTCTAGCTGCCCAGACTGGGTTAACGCTACCCAAGGAGTGGTAGCCTCCCCAGGCGTCTCGTGTGGCTGCACCCAGAAGGTCTTCCCTCCCTCCCCCCCTGCTGCCACTTCTCCACATCGCTTCTTGCATTCAAACCCAAGTGGCCCCAGTCGTAATTCTAAAACTTTTGGGAAGCTTTGTTGGGCTTAGGCGTTCCAATCTCAACTGGACAACAGAGGCTGGGAAGGTCGGTGGCCATGTCATTGTTTCCTACCGTAGCTCGAGGAGACCCACTGGAAGCAAAAATAGGCTGCACAGGGATGACAAGTATTGTTATTATTAGCTTGACCAGGTTAATCAGATGGTGAATTGTGAAAAGCTAAAGCCAAATGGGATTGATGAGGTTGAGAAGCAAACTCAAGCTTGAGGTAAAAGAGTCACCAGACACCAAGCCAAGGCAGATGGTGCTACCATCTCCAACAGGAAGTGCAAAATAAAATTAAAATAAATAAATAAATACATGAAATCATGGAAGCCCAAACTCAAACCAAAAAATACCCCAAAAGCACCCGCCCCCCCAAAAAACAAGGCATTGTCGGTGTCAATGTGTCTGATGAGCACATTGTTCCGCAAGCAAGGTGAGTGCAGGGCAGGGGAGATTACCCTGGTGTCCTCTAATTCTTTGAGAAGCTTGTCGGCCTGTGCCTTCTCAAACAGCAGGCTCTGCTCGAGCTCCCGAATTCGGGCATGCTCCAACTGCGTCTGAGTCTGCGTCACACATCGGGAAGAAGGGGGATGGGGAAAGGAGGGGAGAGAGCAGAAAACAGAGAGAGAGAGAGAGAGAGAAAGAAAAAAGGCTGCAACATAATCTCCAGTGTACAAGACAAGGAAAGGCAGTTCACAAATGGGGAGAGAATAAGGTCGGAACAGGCAGGGAAGGTCATTCAAAACAGGGATGTTACATGGTACTCATGGTGGCTGATCGAAGTACAATACCATTCTCCTTGGACACCCCGATCCTGCAGGGTCCTGACCTCTAGCCCAATCCTGTGAAGCACTACCAAACATGCTTAACTTTGAACACTCCGGCCAGAATCCACCAGCCACTTACCTCAGAGGGTTTCAATGGGGCTACTCTGGAGTAAATGGTTGGTGGAGAGCAGCCATACCTTTTTAGCCCAGCCTGAGCACAAGAACCAACGTAGCACCAAATTGGATTCAATTCACCCACTTCACTACTTCAATTCACTATTCACAGTAGTGAACTCACTATTCACAGTAGTGAACTCACTGTATTCACTACTTCAATTCACCCACTTCAAATCGGATCCGATGAAGTGGGAACAAAAGATTATTCATGCAAATTTTGTATTATTTGAATACTTGCTTTGGTTTTTATCAGTTAATTTTTCTGGGTTTTTTCCTGGTCATTTTCATTTGGATTATTCTGCTATTTGATTAAATAAATATTCAACTGAATATCCGAACAAGGAAACGATAGATGTTTACAAAATCATGAGCGGTGCAGAAACAAGTCAACAGGAAGTGGTTATTTACCCTCTCCAATAGGAGGAGGAGGAGGACTAGGAGACGTGCTATGACACTAACGGGCAGCTGATTTAGAACAAATCAACGGAAGTGCATAGAATTAGAGAGGTGGAAGGGAACCTTGATGGCCATTCTCTAGGGTGGGTGGGGGTATTTTTATGGCTTCACCATGTGGTTTTATATCGCTATTTGATATGTTTTAAATTTTTGTTTTAAATTGTAAGCCATCCCGAGCTGCTGGGCAGAAGGGGCGGGGTATAAAATTGTAAAACAACTAAATCACTAAATCTAATCCAACCCTCCTGCATGGATGCAAGGTAACTACGAGGACAACATCCCCGACTGATGGTTCTCCGGCCTCTTTTTGAAGACTTCCAGCGACGGAGAGCCCTGTGACCACTCCAGGCAACTTGTTCCATTCTTCCACGGCTCTTACCGTTAGACTTTCCCCATGATATTTAACCAAAATCTACTTTCCTTTCACTTGACCCCGTTGTTCCTAGTCCTGTCCTCTTTAGCAGTGCAGAGCAGTTCTTTGTCATCTTCACGGTGGCAACTTTTTAACATACAAATCACTTGTGGAACTCGTTGCCTGGGGATAGTGGTACGGCGAGGAGCAGAACGGAGTTTAAAACAGGATTGGACAGGTTCCAGGGCAAGTTAGGGAATAGGCCCATAAATGGCTATTAGTCAAGTGGGTTGTGAGACGCAGCCTCTATCAAGAACTGGGAGTAACCAGCAGGGGATGGATTGCTCCATTATGACCTGTTTGGTCACTTCTCTTAAGTGACCAAAGTCAGCCACTGTCAGAGACAGAATGCTGGGTTTGATGGACCATTGATCTGACCTAGTAACTTTATGTTCTTAAAGAACACCAGGAAAAACAGGGGCTTTAACAAATGTGTGAATATATTCACTTGGACCGAGTGCTATCCAAAAACATGAACACTATTCCCGAGTACAAAAACCTGCTTTTCAGTTCAGCACTAAACCAAGGGTCTCTTGGGATACCATCCTGCCTGATCCAAGGTGGCCCCGCACCTTGCAGAACACCAGTTGCAGAAATGAGTACTAGGACCTGGGAGGCCAGGGTTCAAATCCCATTTTAGCCATGAACTCACTGAGTGGCCTTGGGCACGTCAATCTCTCTCGGCCTCAGTTCACACATCTGTAAAATGGGAACAGCAATGACCTAATCTTGAGAGTGTGAACGAGATACAGATTGTAAAGCACTTTAAACACTGGAAACTCTATAGAAATAAGAGATGATAAGGGGTGCAGCTACAAAAGGGAGGTTATGCTGGCCAGGACCAGCTCAAGTGTGTAAAAATTACACTCGACTTGGACCCAACGTGTTAAGCCAGGCTCCACTGGGTTCACGTTGGGCAGCTGGGATTTACTTTCACTGAATTTCCTTGGGCTATCACGTGTTTAAAGTTAAGCATACATTTGGGCATTTTTCTGGATGGGTCTAGGATGCTCAGTACTGTGCAGGATTGAGCCCACAGTTTGAGAACTTTGCTATGGGCAAAGTGCACTCCCAGTACACAGGCCACCAGCTTGAAGCTCCAGCAGCTTTCTGCTCCCACTGACTTCTAAGAGCTCTTTGCTTCACAAGCCTTATGCTGGGCTCTGGAGTTCACTTCACCTTAGCAGTGGAGGCATCCTACAAGAGGAACTGCAAACTGTAGTGGAACAGCAACAGCTTCAAACTCTTTCGCTCCAACACACAGAACTAAACGATACCCTCGTCAATTCATGTGGCGGTGACACTGTACCCAGTATAGGGCACATGAAAAAACAATATACCTCACCTAAAGCAATTAGCGGAAATTGAATATGAAATCAACACAATAATAATACAGACAAGTGTTCTGTATTTGTAGAATGCCTTTCCATCCGAGACTTTCAAGTCAATGGTCACAATGTTAATTTGGCTTCCACCCAGCTCGTAGGATTAAACAGTGCATTTCCATGCCTGTTGTATCACTGGGCAAACTGAGGCACGGAGCAGTTTCATAGCTCAGTTACATTTTGTGGCTCAGTTCGGGGAGGAGTAACCCACACACCGTCTCCTCTGTCTTAAAAGTGGACATTTTAAAATTTATTTTTTAACAAAAGAAAATACATTTGGTTTGGTTTGCCTGCCACACTTTAAGGTGTATATGGATACAAACTTGAGGGTTAGAAATTTGCTTGTTTTAAAAGCGAGAGCAGGGATTTTCTTACATAGTCACAAGGCTACAGAGAAGCACTAAACAGAGTAAGTCTCAGGGTGAATGGAAAGAGCTTGAAACGCTGGTGGCTGCGTCAGGAAGAGAGCTCAGGAGTCTGGGCTCAGAAGTCCCTTGGCACAGAGCTGCCTCTGTTTTGATCAGCACCAGAATGACTGCAAATCCCATCAGCAGCAGCCACAGATAAATATCATGTAAGTTCCCTGGGAGGAAAACAGAGGGCAAACATGCAAACTTCACCTTTGACATATTCAAACTTTCAAAGCACATTTCCACCAGGTTGAATTTGATCCATCAAAAAAACAAGGTGGCTGAGATTAATAATAATTCAGGGTTTTGCCCCCCCCCCCCGCAATATCCTGTCATTTGCTTTATGCTTTGCTGCTTGCGTCTGCCCTGCCGAGAAGGACAACTATCAATTTAGTTTTCACCAGGACAGTTCAGCAAGTGGAGGCTTGGGCTGATGGAGGGGCTGGACCAATCTCCGACACCTGATGTTCAGAAATTGGGAAGTGATGGGAGTGGAGTGGTTGGGTATCTGTTCTATGGGGTGCTAGGGGGCTATAAGGTGCCTGTTCTATGGGGCACTGGGGCCCAGGGCAAAAATAAAATGCAAGATCCCTGGTGGCTCCACCGCCCTTGAGGCCACCCTCTGTGGTGCCCTAGAGGCGGTTGTGTTTGGGTCCCCCACTGGGAGGGGTGGCGGGTCCCAAATTCTGCCCTAGCAAACCATTGCGGGGCCCCAGGAAGTAGAGAAAATAGTAGGGCCTGGGGTGGTCACCCCAGCATCACCCTGTGGTAAAGGCCTGCCCGGCCTGCGGGAAGCAGACTCCCTGAGGGGCTGAGAGTCACAGTCGGGGAGCGGGGCCTGCAGAAATAGCCCATCCTGGGGCCTCAGGAGCACCGGGGGCTACCAGGACTGGCATCGCTGCAACCACGGGGGCCTGCCTGGGCTATGACCCTAAGGTTGTCACCGATGCAAACAGGCCCTGCAACATGTATTTTTCATAAATGTTCTTTAAAAATTCGTATAGGTGGCACTGGCAACCTTATTCGGGCCCCTAATGACTGCTGGCCCTGGCTAGGGGGCTTTACGGTGCCTGAAGTAAAGGGCATTCCTTTAAATACTGACTGCCTAGCTGAGAGGTGACTACTAGATGCGGGAATTGGCAAGTTGGAAACCTTGCCCTGGAATCCTTCCTGACGCCATCTGTCTGGCTGATGCTCTCTAACCTTAGTCTCAGTACTAGGAAATAGGCGGTTTTACATTTGCACGCATTTACATCCACACACACATACCTTTATCGCGGCACTGCCCCCCCCCCTTCTCAAACCACCACTGCATCTACTGTAGGGCTTGCTAATTCATTCGGCATTCATAAACTCACTCCGGGGCTTAGCCACACAGACAGCAATAGCGTTCCACAACTCGGTTCGCAGCCACGGAACTAGCCAAAAATGCAGATGGAGATTTAACGTGGATTCTGGGATGGTTTGTTTATGAAGATTACCTGGAAAATTTATCTCAATTTAAAAATAAATAAATAAATGTAATGGCCACAGTCTCCATTTTTTAATGGACTAACGGGGGCCCATCCATTTTAACTTCCTTGGGGGAAGAAAGCAAAAGGTGGCTGATGTCATTTTGATTCAGCAATGCTGATGACATCCTTAGTATTGCCACTGAAGCGAACAGAACTGTTCATGATTTACATCAGGGATCGAGAGCCTTTGGCTCCTGGTCCAAGTCCAGTCTGTGGCTGGTTTTCATTTGGACCCATTCCAGTTCCTGGATTTGGCCCATGGATTGTCCTTACTCTCAAGAGTGAACAAAGGGGAAGAGGGTGGAGGTGAGAACATGTGCTCAAAATAGGGGTGGATACATGGCACAGATCCATGACCCTTTTCTTCCTGAGCACACCCATTAAACATCCTGCCCCCAAATCCTATCTGGCCCTCCGATAATCCTTTCCTTGCTATAGCCGGGAAAAGCCAGAGGTGCTGAGTTCAGAAGAATCAATCCACACCGCTATGGTCTCCATAGCAACTTTGGCACCTTCGATTGGCTTGTCAGAGAGGGACCTGCGAAGGGCCTCAGATGAATAAACGAACAATAGAGCCGCTTAGGGAATAAATGGTGCGATCATGTCTCCCCAAAGAGCATCAAAGGCTGTTCCCAGAGGTAGCAATAAACAGAAGCAAATCCATCCCGTGCTGATCGGGCTTGGTCTGTAGCCCTCGCACGGGCACGGAGAGGCCACGGAGCTTTGTGATTATCACGACACTCAGAAAAGGGGTGTGGCTACATCAGAAAGGTCACCGACACTTCATCCCGCCCCTTTCTGAGGTGGCCACACCCCCTTTTCGCCCTGCCCTTCCCCCTGTGTGTGTGTGTGTGTGTGTGTGTGTGTGTGTGTGTGTGAGAGAGAGAGAGAAATGTTTACAGAGTATTTTTGGTAATACGCTCGGGTAAAATCAGACTGCCATTTTGATATTTTCATCCTCCAACTAATCCAACCCTACCTAATCTAATATAATATAAAATCCCTTACCGAGAACATCCTGGAGCTGCTCCCGCCTCGGCATCATGTCATCTTTCTAAAAGGAGAAAAAACTCACCTTCCCCTATAGCCTTCCATCCCCTAGCTGCATTACCACCATCCCCCGACTGCTTTAAGCATGCCACTGCAGGTTTCTATAGGGATTGCTCACTGCCCTTGAAAAGCTTTCACAAAGCCCCCGTGCCACCGCGTTATTGATCTACCCTTTTCAAAACGTAACAGCAGCCCCTTCCTCTCCCAACTCAGCCACTCTGCTTCCCTCCCCCGATAAACTGCAGAGATTTATTCCTTAAGACAGTAAAACAATTCTGCTTCTCTACCATCCATGCTCCGAGTCATCTAATTCAAGGTGTCGCCTTCCCACTCAGGTCCTGACCTTTGATCAAGTCAAAAGAACTCCTGAGCTGTGAAGCCTCTCTCTCTATACATCTGGCTGATTTCCTACCCTCAAGCTCCAGGTTACGGAAGGGAAGATTTCAGATCTTGATTTGTGTTTATAAAAAGGAATCTCACTTTCCCTCCTTTCTTACTGCAGAGAAAACCTCACTCAAACATCCTTGAGCCAGCTGATCTGGTTGGCACAATGCCAGCTGCAGTGCCATTATGCAGAGACCTGTCCCTTCCAGAAATAGAGGGCATTTTAATGTCACACCACCTCCTGGTAGATGTGGAGAGCCGATTCAACAGAGGGATCTTGCAGGATGAAGAACGACATAACAACATGTAGCATTGCACCCAAACGGAAATAGCAACGCTGTTCTCCTGCTTGACATGGGTCATAGGTGGGGCCCCGAGAATTCTGTGCTGTTGAGTTTCCAGTCATTTTCACAGAATTTTGCTTTTGGCCAAATTGTTACAGAAATTGCCTCTGGCAGTGCAAAATTACAGCCTGAGTGGGGAGCACTGGAAACCAGCAAAGTGATGTCAGCACAGAAAGCAAGCCAATGGGGTACTGCCACTGTTAACTACTGGTATCTATTCTGGGGCAACAGGGCCCTGTGCCTCAGCTGTGGAAGAGAAGCAGCCCATGACCCCCTGCTGATAGGTCCATGTGGGACTTTGTGAGTGTTTTCTTAAAACAAGCAAAACAAAAAAACACCCAAGATAGTCAAAGTCGGGAAATTAATTTGCATTCAAAATTTGAATACTTGGTAGGAGTTTGTTATTTTGCATCATTTATTCTGCTTGCAGATTCTGCAGTTTCTGCTCAAAGAATTTGGAAAAAAAATTGCAGAATACATAGGGCCTATAGTACCTCAGACCCTCCTTAAGTTCATTCTTTAAGGCCAACATCGAAAAGCATAATATCAATATTTGGGAGAAATAAGTATCCAGTCATAATACATGAAGGGCTGTTGGTAATCTTGCACTCTCAGATTTTGAGCAAATACGACTCCACAATGAGGCAGAGAAATGCGAACAAACAAAAGGAGGAGTGCTGCAACTCCCACCACCCTCAGATTCGTTCCACCAGGGGTACCTGCAGATGTAACTGCAGATCTGGGACAGGGCTCCTAGACCTTCTGAAGACTCATCAACAGAAAGGTTGAACTTATAATCACTGTTTTCCATCACTTTTACTGTCTGCGACGGGGGGTGAGGGGCAGGGGGAGACCAAAGGCCTACGACCCTCTTCCGGCCCACAGCACCCCTCCATCTAAGCCGAGAGACTCCCCTAAACTTACATTGTGGCCCTCCATCCACTTCTTAGTGGCCCACAGGCAGAAGACAAGCGTAACAAGGCTGCCACAAGTCCTTGCAGGATCAGGCCCAGAAGAGAGCTGATAAATCCTTACAGGAGATGCCTAACCCTTGGAGCAGGCACTGAGGTGAGCTCTGGAAAGGCTTCACTACCTTGCCTTCCCAAGGAGTGGGCTGGGAACCCAGCGAGAGAACACAGCAGGAGCCTTTATTGCAAGGGAGGAGAATCTTTTCCCTCCTGGAGGCTGTGGCAAAATGCCCTTGCCCTGACAAAAAAACCCTCTGACCCCCCTTCGCTGAAACTGCAAGCCTGGCTCAGTCAAAGCCCAGGCCTCAACAAGCACATGTTAAGGACTTCCTCATTCCTGGAATTCCTAAGGGGGGGGGACACTCTACACCTGAGACAGGTGACGTAGGATAAGTGAATCCTAGAAGGAGAGGGGCTTCTGGGTTAAAGCCAGCTGACCCTCCTGGACAAATGAGAACGAAGGCCAAGGATGCCTTAAAAGGACCAGCACAGGCATTTTGGCTCTCTCTCTCTCTGGACTAACTGAACTGCTGCGTGGCTGGTGTCCTTCCTGCATAGGGCACCCACATGGCCTGTATGGCTTAACAGCAACTCTGGCCTGGCCAGAAAAAGAACTTGAACCACATAGGAAAAACATCCCCTATGGAGAACTGATCAGCACCCCTGTGAGTACTAGCTAGTTACAGTTATAGGAAAACGCTTTCTAAAACGGCTACTATGCCCACAGGTCTGACTGATTGCTCAAAGGCTTATCACCCCTAGTTCTATGCTTTTATTCCTTTTTGTCATATGTACCAGTAAAGACTAAGTTTTCTTTTTACCCTACTGGGTGTGTGTGTGTGTTATTGGCTGAGCAATAAACGCCTCCTTTGGGCCGGGTGGCCAAGCCTCACTACTAAGGCTTAGAAGGGGAAAATCTACCTATTTGGCTAGGGGCCAACAGCTTTGGGAACCAAGGGAAGCCTCCTGTGGGTAGCTCTGGGGATCTGCCTCCAACACAGTGGAGGAAATCCCAGGAACAGAGTGCCAGGAAAGGGGAGTGCTTTTGGGAAGCTGTGAGGCTTATGCCTTTTGGGGTTCACGTATCTTGAGGGGTGTGAATGCCCTCTGAATTTCTCTCAAGTGGTGGCAGCGGAACAAAAGGGTTTTGGGGGGTTTGCCAGCTGTGGGAACCCCTGGTCAGAGATCAGGAGAAACACAGTGAGGTGGGTGTCTCAGCTGTATAACACCCCCCTACTGGCGTTTCGCCACAGAGGCCACTTTGAAAATTAGTACGAGCCTCTGAGGGCCGCACAGAAATCAGGGACGGGGGTGTTTAAGAGGTGAGCTTGCTAAGAGGAGGACCTAGATCATGGATCTGTCCCCACTCCTCGTGTGCTTGCCTTCCTCTCTGGTGCCGCTGCCTCTGCCTTACCCTGAGATCAGTTGTGGTGTTTTTTTAGTGCTTGGAGGTAGGAACTAGATCCAGAGGCCAAATCCAGGAACTGGAAAGGGTCCACATAAAAACTAGCCACGGGCTGCATTTGGCCCCTAGGCCTGCGGTTCCCCATCCCTGTTTCGTTGTATATACGTTTGCTGTTTCTGGGACTATCCACGGTTCTGTTTGTGAATAAATGAGCACTGGTGCCTGTGAATGAGCCTGTCAGTGGTGCGTTTGGCCCTGATCCTGTGAAGACTTGCCCTGGAGCAGCAGTAGCCTGACATAGCAAAGAACTGGGAAGAATCTGGGTGGTGGGGAATGGTCCGAGGACTGCACCTCCACAGAGCACTCTCGGCATGGCCTCCCGGTGGGAGACCTACCTCCATAGAGGTAGTGGCCACGTCCTCTTCCCCCCTCAACTGAGCAACCTGGCCTACAGAGCTGTGGAGCACACCGATCTGGCCCAACAGGAGGTGAAAAGGTTCCCTGCCCATGACCTACTATACTGACCCGCTGGGACGACTACTGTATGCATTTTCGAGGGATGGCCTGGAAGCGTTCACGGACACACAAAGGCAGGGATACAGCTTTGTTCCGAGACCTGTCTACTCCAAGATGATCAAGCTCAAAATGGGCCAACTAGCACACTTGGGTTAGTCTCATGCTTGGGCATCCTGTAATCTGCCTTGAGTCGCCATTGGCAGGAAGGGCGGGGTGAAAAAATTAAATAAATAAATCCTTAAACTGAAGGAAGCTGGGAAAGAGCAGGGAACAATTGACCTCACGTAAGACCTGATTTTCTGCCGGCTATGGTTGGAGCCAGGAGGATGGGAGTAGATAGACCACTGATCTGACCCCAGTAGGGCAGTCCTTATGCTCTTTCCTACATATAAGTAGGCCTGGTGCAAGGATACAACAGTGGAGCAGGGCTAGAACGTGGGGCCACAACCGTTTGAGGCTGCTTCGCCACTTGATTACCTAAGTCCTGGTGCCTGGCCCTGCCTCTGAGGCCCCGAGGCTTTCCTGGGTTATCTGGTTGTGCTCTTGGCCAGATCAGGCTCTCACAGGAAACAGGAAGTTGTCTATATAACGCAACGGCCGCCTGGCTTGTCAGCAAGACCAGATCCTGTGTGTGTTTCTGATTCCGCCTTGATCCTTGCATCCCAGTTTTCATTGCCTGGTCTTGCCTTGGTCCTTTCCTCCTACTTCTCCTTTGCTCCTGACCCCGGTACCTTCTCTGACACCAATCCTAGCCCCCAACCTAAACTATTTTTAGACGAGATGGTACCACACAAATCCACCCAGTAAACACATGTGATACCACCCATTTAAAAATGGTGGTGGGTGGGTGCATGCTCCCGTGACCCATGCACCTCCACCCACCTCCCCGCACACAGCAACCGGGAAAAACCTGGGTTGCTCCGTGTGGGGACATGGGTGGATGGGGGTGCACACAGAGCACAAGCCCATCCGTCGCCATCTAAACCCTCCCCCACGCACCGGAAGTGTGTGCGCGCACCACTGAGTGCACACGGACCTGCCTCCATCTAAAAATGGCCTACTAACACCTGGTCAGAAAACAGAATTTCTTAATTTTTCTGTGCTAAATCAGAAGTCATAATTTTGACACATTCTACTGAAGCAAAATTCCAGAAAAAGTAGTTTCCAATTTGACACAAAAAACACCACCAAAAAATTGGGGGGTTGTGTGATAAATAGCAGCATTTTGGTACAGATTCAGGACTGGAACATTTTCATTCAACTGTATCACTGGGCCATCCCACAGTGCATTTTGTTTTGTCCTTATTCTCCCTGATGGACCTTATTTATGGGCAGATTACACCTCTCATAGCACCAACTGTCTTTCAAGCCATGGTCCCAGCATGCACTGCAAGAGCAACACAAGCATCTGGGGGCTTTTTTGGTGGATAAGGAGGTTTGGCCAAAAATGAAAATGTTTTGTTCAAGGTCAATTGGAAGGAAATTTTCCTAATGAAGAATCTTGCTGAAATGAACATCTTTCTGTGAAAAGCACTGAGTCTGACAAAAGTACATTTTGCAACCAAAACAAAAAAGGAGTGAAAAAATGTTTGACCAACCCTAACATGCCAGCACAATGGTCAAGATAGTTTGTGCTACTACTAACCTGCGGCATCCAATGCAGGTCTCAGACTTGCATCACTGCTAAGGGTGAGTGCCCACCCCAAACAGCTGCAGACTGAACCCCTGGCCAGGATCAGGGAGAAGTCATGTTCTAGAGGTTGTGGTTAACCTGCGCTGTTAACACTGCCTAGGTAGACTTTTCACAATTCAAGCTATTATACTCTCTATCCAAGCCTGTTTACAAACCACAGACAGCTATATTCTGTGGACAGAGCTGGACAAAAAGGGCAGCAAGAATTCTCAGAAAGAAATTCCATTGGATTGATTCTACTGGCAGAGTGAGTTGGCCCAAGCAAGGGTTAATGAGCTCAGCTGCCCTGCTCCTAGTCAGCTATACCTCTCCAGCTATAGTCAATTGAGGGTGATGATGGAGATCAGCTGTTGTCGGGGAAAGTCAGCTATGAACACTAGGGAGAATAAGAAGCCCTCAGCTAATTGTCCAAGGGGGTGGGGAGAGGTGACGCTAGGGAAGCAAGACAGTGGGAAAGGGCTAGGAGTTATGCCCCTAAGATCAGGAAAGGGTATTGAATGGAATCCCTGGGAAGAATTGGAATAAAAGCTGTTATGATAGAGAACTGAGGGTCGAGCCTCTTTAGGGGGAAACGGAGGCTCAGACCCCAATATTTATTTATTTTTGAATTCATTTTGCTGCTCTTTTACCCCGCACCCTCCTGCTCACGGAGCAGCTCGGGGCGGGAGGGTGAGGTGTGATCTTGGGCAGAGCCTCTTACGGTTGGCCTTTATACCTCCAGGTCGCCCTTGGTAATGGACTCTTCCTCCACTCGGAACTGCAGGTCCTCCACTTTCCTATGAGGGGAGAAGAAAAGGCCCAAGTCAAGTCACATGGGAAGGAGAATTTTATCATTAAAAGCAACGGTTGCCAAAAAACCCTGAAAATCAAAAGAAAGAGGTATGGGCTCAGCTATGACCCTGGCCAAGCAGAAGAATTGCTACTGAGTCTACAGATTTAGTCAAGCTCAGCTGAGTAGATATTCCTAACAGCACACGGTACCAGGCGATGATCGTCATACTGTGAACATCTGCACCCTCTCTACTGTGTCTTGTTGAAGCAGCTCAGGTGGGTGGAGTTTATACGGCAAAAGGAAGCCTGTTTCACCAGCAACCCCGCTACATCTGACTCCAGAGTACAACCCCGCAACAAAACTAGGGGACACTCCCCGAAATTAACTGGCAGCAGATTGAAAACAAACAAAAGGAAGTATTTTTTTCCCACTCAACGTACAATTAACTTGTGAAACTTGTTGCCAGAGGAGGTTGTGAAGGTTGGCAGCATAGCTTGGTTTAAACAAGGACTGGATAAGTTCTTGGAGGACAGATCCATAAATGGGCTTCTAATCATGTAGGTTGGGGGACACAACCTCTGAAGCGGAGAGTAAACAGCAGGGAATGGATAACTCCCATTATAACCTGTTGGGCATTTCTCTGAAGCGACTGAGGGCAGTCACTGTTGGAGACAGGATGCTGGGCTAGAAGGACCATTTGTCTGACCCAATATGGCAGTACTTATGTTCTTAAACATTTCCTATGGGACTCTATAATACACAGAAAATCAGGTTTCATGAGCTGAGATATCACATTTCTGAAAACCTTGACGTCACTGGAAAAAACAGGATTTCCCCCCTTTTTTCTAGAAAAAGTGAAAAATTTGGAGAAAATTGGAATTATTTGCAGTTTTTACTTGACTATCAAAACAAACTTCCTTTCCCCATAGTTTTTCTATACACAGGACCTCGATTACTAGCTCTCCAAGTATGTCAAAGTCTGCTTCCCCGAAATCCATAGTCTGTTCTTTGCTAATCTCGCCCCTTCCTTTTGTGAATTCTATCATTTCACTATCGCTTGCTCCCACCATACTTTGTTGGTTTCCAGTGGTTAAAAGCTTGCTAACAGCAGCAGGTTCTTTTAAATCCTACTTCTCATTCCAAGAGTCTTTTTAAAAAACCCACTTTGATCACATCTGCGCACAAACAGCTTGATGTCCTCTCTAGAAGATGATGCTGTACAACGCTACAGAAATAAAACTCACTGACAATACAACAGTAACTCGCTCTTCTTCAAAAACTCAAATCTTCTATTTTTCCTTTTATCCCAGTGTTTCAGAAAAAAAATCAAAAAAAAATCCCCACAACTGCATGGGATTATGTTGCCCAGGAAACCAGCTTTATAACTGCCTTCTGGATAAAAATAACTGCATGTATATCTCAAACGTTTAAAAACCTGCTTCCTTGTCTAGACTTCATCTAATTAGAGGAGACATCTGAGGTTGGTTAGGGAAGAACTGTCTTGGGTGAAAGAATTTCCTGCCTCCTGCAGCACAGAAAGGGAGCTGCCTCCAAGAAATCCTAGGAGTCTTGCGCATGGAACCACTCATCTTCGAAAGGGCATCTTGCAATTGAACGGAGCGCTGAATCGCCGTTCTTTCAATTATTAAACACAAACAAGCACACAGAGAAATGCCTTCATACGCCTACCCTCAATGGAAATCTCTCTGTAAACAGCATGAGTCACCGAATTATTGGCATGACACAAGCCTATTTTCACTTCCACTGCATGACGAGATGGGTAAGTTGCCAGAAGTATGAGGCACTTTTAGGGCTCTTGTCACTTCACCATCCTGAATGGAGTTTATGCACACTATGCCCTGAGGAAGCGCTGCTATCATAAAAACCCAGGAGTGGGGAACCTGCGTTCCTCCATTGGATGGGGAGAGGCAGCCAGAGACATGGCTTACCAGGACACTCCGAGGACATAGGGTGGGCAAACGGGGGTCATGAGGCCAGTTGAGGGGAGTGGGGCATGCTGCTTCCCATGAGGCGGAACCTATCTTAGCTGGAAAATGGGGTCTGGAAGGTCTCCTCAGGCTCTCTGTTGATGGGCAGATCTTGCTCGCCCCACCCAACTACAAAGTGGGCTAATGGCCCTGCCAGGTTCCACCCTCTCCCACCTCAGTGACCCCAGCCTCTCCACCCTGGAAGATGAGGGCTCGAATCCTGTCTTAGACATGAACTCACTAGGTGCATGGCCTTGGGCAAGTCACTGTCTCTTCGCTTCAGTTGCCCCATCTGTAAAATAGGAATAATAATGGCCTACGTCCCAGGGTGGTTGGGAGGGTGAGCTAGATAAAGATTGCAACGCACTGTGAGCGCTGAAAGTGCTATATAAATGAGAAATAACCATTAAATACAGGAGCAGAAAACAAACACTAGCACTACCGGCACAAGCAGTTACTAGTTTTAATTGGTTATTGGTACAATTGTTGCCGGTTTTGATGCCAAGTAAGCTTAAAATGGGGGAGAGGTGAAATTCTCATGTCGAGCAATACTAGACCATCCTCCCTGGGGAAAGACACCATTTCCTGGTTGCAACTAGGATTAGCACTTTAATAAACAGCAGAAGTCACCATAATGGACAACCCTCGTTAGATGGAATAGTTTTGCATTCATTAACTACCTAGACACCACTTTAATACCCTTCATTACCAGCTTCCATGCTCTCACTATTCAGCTGCTACCCAGTCACACAGATCACAATTTCAGCAACAACAAGTAAAATCCCAATATATTCTACATGTCTCGGAACCACATATATACAAAATCACCAATATTATTCCTTCATCCATCCAAAGAAATAGCTTCTGCGGAATGCCAGGGCTTCCTTCTCTATTTGCCAGGAAGGAGAACACATTCCTATCTTCCCTTATTCCCATCCCAAACCCCCTTCATTCAATACCGTTTCTCCTCTTCCAGTTGATTCAGCAGCTCCACCTTTTCTTTCTGCGCTCCCTCGACCAGAGTCCGCGCTCGCTGCAGATTGGTCTCTGCCTCGGCGACGTACTGCAACAAAGGAATATCCCCCACCCCAAACACTGTTACCGCCAGTCACCATACACGGTTAAAAGGGGAACCAAATGAATGGCTATGGTCACTCACCATAGGGAGGCTTTCAATACTAGGGGGAGTTGGGGTTTTTTGTTTTGTTTTTTTTCTAAGAGCTAGGGCTCAGTTCCAGCGTCTCTTCCAGACTCTGTCGCAGCTGCTGCTTCACCAGACCCCATCCACAGCTGGATGAAGGAGGACCAGCCTCAGGTCTAGCCTCTCCCTTGATAGGGGTTGGGGGTGATCAGCAGTGTCAAACAGCTGATCAGCAATTCCAACCCCCGTCAAGATGAATCCATTCCTGAACAAGAGTTGGCAAAGGAGGGGAGAGACAGGGGCTGGTGGAGTTACGAGCAGAGACTCATGGTCACGGTTTTCAACATCATGAACACGGTTAAGAGGCCTAGTAGGGCAATTCAGCTGGCCCTTGTGAATGCCATTATGCTTCTAAGGTCAAGGGGTGGGACTTCCGGGGCAGGCTTGCAACCCAACACCTTCCCCCTCCTCCCTTTCTTGCTCTCTTTTTAAAAAAAAATACAAATTAAGCACTGTTTGGAGCCCACCAACGGCAGGATGGTCTTCAAAATGTTTAGCACCAGTGTTAGCCCCATTCCGTTCAACGGGATTTGGGCAAGCGCCAACACCAGGGGAGCTGGATTTTCAGAAACAGGTAGATTTTTCCCGAACAGCTCAGACCAGGAAAAACACTAAGGGAGTTAGCGTGCTATCGGATCTATTGTGAGGACTGGGTGCGTGGCTATTACCAGATCCCCCAATCCAACCCTTCCACATCTTTCTAGATATGCAACCAGCAGTCAACAATGTTTCTGGATGATCGGTACTCTCTTTTCTTGCTCACTAAGCTACACCTGAGGAGAGTGTGCTATTTACACATTGGTTTGTCCCTGGTAATAAGATGGATTCACATTTTATGCCAAGCTATTTCCACTTGGGGTCCTCTTTTAATATATTAAGAGCCTTAGGAACCCGGCTTTTTCTCCCGTAGAGAAACAGTAGCACTTTTTAATCCAACAGGATAACCTGTACATTCCCCCATTGGCTTCTGCTAGACAGAAAGGATAAGAGTCCGACTTACAGGCTGGGGCTAAAACTGAAATCAACATTTGTTACAAAATACCGAATTCGGTGCATTTGCATTCATTTTCATGAAGCAGGTGGGAAGCAGTATTTGCATCCCACTTTGCTTGTAGTTCTGAATATTCATTTTGCTATCTGTACTTTGATATTTCTGTCCATTTGGTATTTTGGGTTCAATATTTTTTGGTAGTACTATTCAACAAGTTTTTTGAATGCAGTTGCTTCACTTTGAACCAGATCACATTCAAACATTTAAAACCCTCACCAAATAGCACTAGTGAAGTGAACGGTACACAATACAGTACCTGGGTCACAAAGAAATACTGAGGTAACCAAAATACCCAAGTGAAGAGACAGAATAACCAAATATGTACATTTTGCAATGGTAGCAAAGATAGATTTAAATATTCACTTGTGAGAACAAACGTGAATTATCTTCACAAATATGAAATGGAATTTTCTTTTCAGCCATAGTTGTGTGTCACAAAACTGCCTCAGAAACTCTATGTGAAGTGAGTGACACCGGGAGAAATTTGGTAAAGACACAGGATTTTGGAAAGCAGGAGGGTTTTACCTTCACGTTCTCGAGTTAGAATAAGGCCACTTGCACATGAGCTGGGAGGATGGAGGGACAGGCACGAGCCGAAATTGCACTGAGGGAATCATTGGACGCTCCGCTTGAGCGCGAGCGCTGGGTTTTAGCCCATTTTTGGCACTATTTCACTCGCGGATTACAGGGCTGGAGTTTCAGCCCTCAAACCAATCCAAAAGTGTAATCCAAAAGTGACATCGTGCCAAGCAGGCTAAAATCCCACGCACATGAGCGGAGCTTCCCGCACTTCCCCTGGTGCTATTTTGGCTCACGCCAGTCTCTCCCCCCTCCTGTCTCGCTGGCAAGTGGCCTAAGTTAACTAAGCGGGTGAAGCATCCTAACTCCTGTCACCACACGAGCCTAACCCTCAGGGGGGTTTCCTGAGGGCAGGATGTCTGCCTTAGGCCTAGGATCCCAACTCCACCCTCCCAACATGCTTTACCTGCTCACGTTGACCCTTCAAGATGGCAATTTCCTTCTCCACTTCGCAGATGCGGCTGGTGGCTTTGGCCACCTCGGCTCTCTCCAGATCGCGCTCCGCTAGCAGCTGCTCAATGTGTTGCTGCTTCTCCTTCAGCGCCTCCTGCAGAGCCGTCGTGCCGGAGATCTTCCGGGCATAGCGGGAGGAGGTCTCCGTCAGCTAAAACATTGAACAAAGGTCATGATAATGGTCATTTTGGTTACTTCACAGTAGCACCAAAACGAAGTAACCCAAATACGGAAATGATCAAACGAAATAAGTGAGCTGAAATATTCCAAAGGGAACACCTGTGGAAGTGGGACCAAACATCTGCTTTGCCAGATCTGGATCGAAGCAGGCAAATTCGTTGAATGTAGCATTCACCATGAATGTGTGTTTCAGCTCTAATTTTTGACGATGCCAAGCAGCACACAAGACCTCTGGTCCAGAGCCCTCATGCAAGCGACACGGCTGGTCTTAGAATCTGTGGGGCCTGGAGCAAAGACCCACGCTTTCCAAAGAGACCCCAATTCACTCCTTCTTACCCCCACCCCCTGCAGGGCCCCGCACTCTGGCAATCTTGGGAGGAGGGAAAAAACAAGGACTCCAGACTGAGCAGCAGTGGCTTCTCCCTCATGTTCTACTTTTGTTTCCTCACTGGTTGCCTCCTTCCTCTTCCCTTGCCAGAAGGGAAAGAGGGAGTCGGTGAGGGGACAAAGAGTAAGAGAAGAGAAGCTGTTGTTGCTCAATCGAGAGACCTCACTTTTCTGGGACACCTCCCCCAAGCGAGGCAGCATGGGGCTCTAGACAGGGCAGGGCCTGGGGCCATTGCTCCTCCCTAAAATCAGCCCTGGGAAGGGAGCTGGAATTGGACTCCAATATTGGTCATGGAACTCCCAGCCAGCGGCCTGTGGCAAATTTAACTCCAGTCCTGCCACACTGCACAAAGGCCGGGCAACCAGGCGAGAACAGGTGCAGACCAATGGAAAGAGTCTCTCACCAGCCCGCTCCGGCTGGGTCTGCCACCGACAGAAGATGCCACAGAGCTGACTGAGCTGATGGAAGAACTGCTGGGGCTGTGGGTCAAGGCCGACACTCCCATGGCCATTCGTTTGCTCTTCTTTGCTTTGGCGGGGCTGGTGGATGGGAAGCCGATCCGGATGACCTTGTGAATGGGGGCGAAGAGGCCGAACTTTGGTGGGCACTGGAAATACCTGCAGCATATGAGAAAGAGCGAGAATGAATGAATGAACGAACAAACGGGCCCCCTCATAGTAGAGATGAAGTGGGCACCAGCAAAAATGTGTAAACCCACCAATTCCCGTTACTGAATTGTCTCGGATGGTTCAGGCCCAGAATGGTATCATCCATTAACTACCCATTCAAGTATGAATTTAATGTGTACCCATTACTGATTTTTCCATTTCCCCATCCGTTTCTGTTTCTTCCGTAATTTAGGGACAATCTGAGCACACAGCATTGATCCCATACAAACATGTAGCCCTTATGTTGTATTTCATTCCCCAATTTGTTCCTATTCTGACCATTCCTGTTTTTGTAAACTGGAAATGACAACAACAAAGAAACAAAACAAAAACAGAAAGTACAACTACTACTAATTATTTCTACAGCTCTATTAGGCATACGCAGTGCTTTACAGTCACAGTGTTTCCAAGACAGGTCCCTGCCCAGTGGGCTTACAATCTAAGATGGACAAGGGTGAGGGAAACAGGGACAGACACGCACATATTCCCATTTTACAGATGGGGGAGACTGAGGCTGAGAAGTTGTGACTTGCCCAAGGCCACCCAGTGAGTTCATGGCTAGGGCAGGATTCAAACCCTGGCTTCTCAGGTCCACGTCCACCACCTGATCCGGAAAGATGGAAAAATAATCTTAAAGACAGTAACGGTACTACCCAAAATATCACACAGTTGGGCACCAATCCTGAATACTCAAAAATGCAGCCAAGTCCTGAACTGGCTACCTCTGAGATAGGCCTTTTTTAACGGGCCGCCACTGGGGGAGGCGGGCTGTGGTTAGGTTGCACCACTGCGAGGGGTGGTGCGGGTGCAGATGGGCACATCCCCATCCCACCCCATCCTCCCACACAGAGAAACCTACGTTTTTGCCGGTTGATCCATGCAGGGGCGATGGGTGGAGGTGGGTAGAGGTGCGCATTTCGTGGGAGTGTGCACGCATACCTACCCACCACTTTCATGTGAGACGCACCCACCTGCGTCCGCTGGGTGGGCAGGAGTGGGTGCGTCTCATTTTAAAAAGGGCCATAGTTTGTTGTTGAAAAATCCATTCACACAACCTCACTGAATCAATTCCTTGCACGATCCCTTTGCATCAGGTTCCTCATGGGGGTGAAGACAATGGAGAGAGGATTTCACACAACACACAATGTGGATTTGTGCCATTCACCCAATATCCACTCCCGGGCTGATTGCTAGCTGAAAAAACATTGTGTGCAAAAGGAATCTAGAGAAGGCAAAACAACAGAAGGAGACCGTAATGCAGGCCCAAAGCATAAGAAGAAAATACAGAAACAGGTAGGGTTTCCCATCACTTTGGGTTTCATCTGGGGTCTCGGAGTTTTGGAGCCGCGTTTCTGGGCAAAACCTAGATTTCTCCAGGTTATCTAGGCTGGAAATGGGCGGGGCAAAGGAATTTAACTGCCCCTTTCTGACATAACCACGTCCCTTCTGGAGTGTGGCAACATCACAATTCTCCAAAGGGGGGACATCAGAAAGGGAAGGAAAAATTCCTTTGCCCAGCTCCTTAGCGGTCACTTTTTCTCCAAAAGATGGCAACTCTATAAACAAGAGAGCCAGAAGGGGAAAGAAGGGACCAGCTAACACACATGGGTGCAGCGGCATCCCTGCTATGACTGCAAGCCGGGAAAACAGGAGACAAACCGGCTCTGCTATTGGAAAGAGATTAAGGCCCATCTCAGTGCCAGACGTCTACAATGCAAGTAAGCAGAGGGCCTCTTTGGTACATGAGCTGATCTGCTCAGTCCATGAGTCCTCTGGCACTAGGCTGCTGCAGTCCTGAAAGCAAGAACCAGACAGCCTCCGAGGATCACATCCTCTGGCTTCAGCACAGCAACGAACACCAGCGAGAACCATCTGGTTTCAAAGTTGCTTTCGGACGGTAAACCCTGCAACACTTAAAAAAAGCTGGGGACAAACAGCTATCCTACATTTATTAATAATGACTCATTAATAAACAGTCTATCACGTTCACTGGAGTATTACTGTGAATATCAAGTGAATGTCTAAAGAGCAAGTGGCGCTTTACTGATGTGACCAGCAGCCTTTCCAGATGCACACAGCTGCTCCGAGAATCTTCTGAAACCTGCGAAAATGATTTGCAAGAGTTGGCAGCCGCCTCGTGTGTCTGGCGAGCAGCAAAGCCCATAGACCCAGGAGGAACAGTGTGTGAGGCATCCAGAGGAGAAAGTGATTCATTTTCAAGCAGCTGTTCAAGCCCAATTTTTTTCAAAACAATTAAAAAAACAAAAAAACTAAACACTCCCGCTCAGTTCCTTTCTGCCAGCTGCTGTACAAAACCTGGGCTTCAGAAAACAGGAACACTAAGGACAGACCTCACAGTGGCTGAAGGGAGAGGAAAAAAAGGAGGCTTCAACGAACTTGCTCATACAAGCAGGTACAGCCAAGGTAATAGCCACTTCTTGTTCCCTTGGTTCACAAAAACAGAAGGGTTAAAATGAGGGAAAAGGCTGGGGCAGAGTTAGGGTTATATCACCCCTCTGGGTTTAAATGAGAGCCTCCGGGTTTTGAGGCATCATGTCCAGGCTCCCAGTTTCTAAGGGTTATCCAAGGGCACCTGAACAACTCGGGAAAGTCTTGGGGGGGGGGGGGGGAGGCTATTCTGCCTCTTTTCCAATGTGGCTCCGCCCCCTGCAGAACATGACATCACTGCTCTGAAGGGGGTGCGGCCCATGAAGCCACCCAATGCACTTCTAAGTCTGAAGCTATTAGGGCAGAGTTGAGTCGGCCAGACTTCTGGTGCACACCAGGCACTCAATGCAGGTGCCAATCTTATTCAATCAAGCAGAAGTTCTTCCCCCCCTGGCTCGGTGTCACACGTCAAGATCCTGCTCCAGGGCGTCCTCACCAACCGGTCATAGGAATGGAGGGAAGCGCTCCCCTTCAGAGAGAGCCTTCCCCGCTGCCCGGGAGGAGCTCTCCGTGCCGGTCTCCTCCCCAGAAACACTCCCTGCTGTGGGTGCCAGTCCCCCCCTCTGAGGCAATCTCTGAGAGACTACCTCTTGGCTGGCCCTCTGCTGGGAAATAAACAGCATGCTGCAATTTGCACCATCAGCACCACCAACACTGTCAGCAGGTCACAGGGAGAACAATAGAAATAGAAACTCAACCAAGCAACGGCATGAAAACAAAACCACAAGAGAAACTGAGTGTGGGCACTAGATGGCAACAGTTATCAAAGGCAAACCTCACCGGTCTCTAGTCAAGGACTTTGGGACGTTGATAGGACGAGCGCAGGCCACTGATAGGGAGCGGAAAGGATATTGTTTATATTATGACCCCTGAGGGTCATAGCGCGGTAGGCTAACATTTGGGGCTGGGAGTCTGGTTACTGACAGACACTGGCAGGAGAAGGCAAGATGTGCATTGGGTGAGATGGCTAAATACAAGCTTCCAAACACCTTGCTGTGCAGGCACTGGACTATTTTGTCTCCTGTTATTATTATTATTATTAATCATTTATATAGCACCAGCAGCATACCTGGCACTTTACAACTGTTATTATTAGAGACAGATCCCTGCCCTGTGGGCTTACAATCTAAGCTGGACAAGGGTGAGGGGAACATAGGGAGAGACGGACACACACACATTCCCATTTATTACAGATGGGGAACTGAGGCTGAGAGGTTGTGACTTGCCCAAAGCCACCCAGTGAGTTCATAGCTAGGGCGGGATTCAAACCCTGGCTTCCCAGGTCAAAGTGCAGCACCTTATCTGCTACGCCGCACTGGTTCTCCAGTGTTCTGCTAATATTTTGAAGGCCTGCTAGTCACTATTCTCAATACCTTCGTGACTAGCAGGGGTGCAGCTACAAAAGGTGCAGCTGCACCAGGGACCATGAGTCTGGGGGTTCCACATGCATGCAGAATGTCTATGGCACACAGTAATGGAGCGCCCCAGCCGAGGGTCCGTTCCATCTTCTGCAGCAGGGCCCATTACCATCTAGCTACCCCTCTGGTTACTAGCTATGGTCAAGCTACCTTTAGCCACTCTTACTTGCAACCATATGCAGAGTGAGACCCTTGGACTTTACTGCTCTGCAAAACACCTGACAACTTGGACTAGATGGGGTTGAATACCTGACCCTCGAGGTACCTTCCAACCAAGTTCTATGACTGAAGGGAGTGTTAAGAGAAAGGAGTAATTCCAGGTACTATCAGAACCCACCTGAAACTTCCCACACAACCAAACCAAGCACAGAGGTGTAAACTGCTTCAGAACGTCCCCCAGGGCCATTCAAGAGCAGAGGTTCTGGATCAGCCTCCTTCTTCATTTCCAGCATGAACATAAACAGTACCTACCAGGGGCATTGTGAGATTCCCTGTTCCAAATTAGCTTGGCCTCCCGGAGCTGCAAAGGCGAAGAGCATACCAGGGGTTGAAAGATGAGATTTCTGACCCATGGAAAAGTTTGCCTAAATCTTAATTGAGACTTTGAACCTTGAGGGTTTTGCCTATCGCTCTCAGACGCACATCTGTTATAAAAATGCACTGAATGGGCTTTTGGATTTAGAGGTTGCAAGTTCAGCCTGCAAACAGATGCCATGCTTCAGACCAGGAGCCCGGAGCAATAACATAATCAACTGTTCATTCAGTGCTCACCAGAAGCCTGGAAAGGGGGGAGAGCGAGAGCTGGCTAGTGTGCTCACAGGATCTCATGTGCACTATGGTTGTTCCTTCTTCCCAGAGCGTTGTGATGCTTTTAAGGTAGCCTTTTCTGGTTTTGTTTCATTCCAAGGTTAGAGTGACTGAAGTCTTTGACTACAGTCTCTCAGTCGAGTTAATGTATCTGGTTTTAGTAACTCATTCCAGTATCATTTCATGCCACAGTTGTAAACTAATTTAGTACCACCGCACTCAGTCCCTAGTGACCAGCCACAAAATGGCTCTAGGTGGCACCTATCCCTTCATGTCTCCCATGCAAAGCATTCTGGGACATTGTGGTACCTTGCCTGTTATGCAGGAGTTCACAGCAAGGGGAGGGACTGTATGCTGCAACCCGGGAATGATATGCAATGCTGTTTGTATCAACCAAACACAGAAAGAGCTGATGTTACAAAGTACTTCGATTTAGGAAGCGAAGGGGATTATGTACTCCTGATTTTTTTGGAGCTCGTACTTTGACTCCTACTTCAGAATGGTATCACTTGATGAGAGAATGACACTGAGGTATCGGCAGGTTAAGGACTTATTTAACTGATCCAGCTGTACGTGAGAACATGCCCTTAAGGCATGCTATACAAAATACGTTTATCTACAAACTTTCAGGTTGTGGAGGAGTAGGTGGGAAGGAAACAAAAGGCACCTGCAGTACTCCCTCACGTCAGCACTAGAGTTCCCTCCAAAACGGTCCCGTAAGGTGACAGTCTCTCTCTGCCAAAAACTTCCTGTAGCTCTCTCTGCCAAGACCAAAATTGCCTCTACTACTTCAAGCACCACATCACCCTAGGGGCGGGGAATCATTGCTCCCACGCAGGAGGAACCTGCTCCGTCACAAGGCTCACTGGGCCAAATCCTCCCACAGGAAGAGGGGAAATGGGTTGGCCGAGTGTGCTCTGAGCTGGGGTCCACCTAGCCCCACTAGGAATGCTCTTTAAGGGTGGGGGGCCTCTGCCCAGAGCATCCTCAGGTGGGTGGGGAGAGGGGAAGGCACATTAGAAGGGTTCTGCAGAGTGCTCCCCAGCTGTCCAGAAATTGGCAGGCTGCTGCGCAATGGATGGAGCGTCACATTCCATGTAAGTTCGGGGGAACCTCCGTGGGCCGGGTGGCTGGTTGCCTACAGGCCAGAAGTGGACCAGAGGTCTCTGCATCTCCTTAATAAAGGGTTGAATGACTATGACCAGGTGTGGTTCTAATCCTACAATCTCCCAATGGGTTACATCCCCAAAGGGGATGAAGCACCCAAACTCACCATTCCAAGGGCATGACACTACGTACGTATTCAAAAACGAAAGAGGATTGCAGCTAAGACAGAGGAAGCGAAGGATTCACTGCGTGAATGGGTGGTTTGGATAGAGACATAGGCTGCATTCAGTTGCGCGCTTAATTCGCACAGCAGCGGCGGCGGCATCGTGCGATTTAAAGCACTGCACACTTCCGGGTTGGTGTGAATGCACCAATTCAGTGTAACGCGAACTGTCGGAGTGCGATTTTAAAAGCTGCTCTGCCGCTGCTGTGCATCTGAATGCGTCCATAGAATCGCAGATCCCAGCAGTGGCCAAAATAACTCCTCCCCTCTAGCCATCCTTTCCCATGACATCAGCCAATGCAGGTTTCTTCCCTGCTTTTGCATCCTCGGCTGTTTTAAAATGCAACAGTGATGGGTCTTCCAGCCACTTCCCTTGGGAAACGTTAGCAGAGATCTTCCAAAGTTAGGATATTTCTCTTGCTCCCAAATTGGAACTCGCAGAGGAGAAGAACTCGGATGCACAGTCCTAAGCTTTTTGGCTCCAGTATCTGATTTCTGGCAAGTTTTGTGTACTCCTGTTGCAGCATGGTGAGTGCGTTCAGTACCTACCTTGTGCCGGCAACTGCTCCATCATTCTTCCCCAGAGGTTCATCCAGCTCCACTCCACACCACTCCCCTTTGGCAAAATCTGTCTCCCCGACATAGCGCACAACGCCCGTCTTTGTCCCGCCAACCTGTTGGTTAACAAAATTCCACCAAGTTAGAGGCAGAAGTACTGGCACTGAAGTGTACACAACCAAGGGGGAGGGGCACGAGAACAGGACAAACAATAATAATCAGGAAATTAGCTCTACAGTCTCTGTCACAAAGAGCTCAGACACCTTCTTCAGGCCCGGCATCCTCCGTCCATGCCCATGGACACCTTCTAAAGAAGAGAGAATAGGATGAAAATGCCCCCCAAAAGTCATCACACTTTCAGGATACCTACTAGTTGCCACAGAGATCAGAAAGGGACATTCCTCTCCATGATCAATGAGGTACAAGTCCAAGCCAGGAGCGACGGACCATTGGTGGATCATTCCATAACTGTCCTGTGGCTTTTTTTCTGAAGTAGTGGTTTACAAACTGGGATCCATGGGTCACTAGTGGTCCAAAGGTGTTGGTAAGTGGCTGTTGGTCTACAGAACCAACTGAATTACAACAAAGCAAACTCCAGCCCCTGAGGGTTTACACAATTTTGCGTTATCTAATCTAACAACTTTAGAATATAGCAAACTAAGGAGGGCCTCCGCTGGACTGCACATATATGCGTATTAGAGATTAAACATATTGAAAATGTTATTTGAGGTTATCCTCTTGATCGGATCAGAAGGAGAATATCCATATTGGAGCACAGTTGCAATGAGCTTTGGTTCGGTTGGCGGGAGCAGTTTCTGCTTGGTTAGGTCTGGCTGTCTGGGAACTCAGTTTAGTCTGAGTGCAGGGGTGGGGAAACCCTTCCCTTCTGGGGGCCACTTTGAAACATTGTACAAGCTCCAAGGGCCGCAGAGAAGTTGGGGCAGAGGTTCTTAAGGGATTCACTCAAGGAAAGGAGGGCCTGGATCATGGATCTTATGCCATGGAACTGTCCCCGATTCTTGTGTGCATGATCCCATCTCTGCTCCCTTCCCAATGAGCTCAGTTTTTCAGTGACTGGAGTAAAGAACTGGATCCCAAGAGCCAGACCCAGGAAATGGAAACGGGCCACATAAAAACTTGCCGCAGGCCGCATTTGACCTCCGGGCCTGAGGTTCCCCACTCCTGCTGTAGTGTGTATACAGGAGTTCGGTTTGGTAAGAGTTTTCAGACGATTCGGTCTGGGTATCTGGAGTTCGGTTTGGTCTGTGGTGTGGCTGGCTGGGACTTTGGTTTGGCAGGAGCTTAGTTGGTTCATTGGATCGGTCCCACCAACCAATCCATACCAAACTAGACCCATTTGTCAAACGCTCCTCCAGCCAAAACCAGTCCAAACCATACGTTCTTCCCAAAATGAACCAGACTGATCATAGCTAACCAAACCAATCCCCTCCGCCAATCCATAGGAACCAGACCGATTATCCACAAACTGAACCGGACGAAACCCCCTGCAACCGACCAATAAAGAACCAGACTGATTCTCCCCAACTGATCTGTACCGAACAAGACTAATCCACCCACCAAACCAAACCAGACCGATCCATTCTACCAAACCAAACCAAACCGATTCTCCCCAAAACCAAACCAGAACAATCCGAACCAACCATATACCCAATGGACGGGAATAAGAGCAGCAAAATCTGAGCATTATGTTCAAATATTCCTTTGACCTCGTGTGCGTGAGTGTGTCCAGCCTACTAAACAGGCAGCCCCTTACACATATATAGCTCCCAATCACATGTTTAGCATGTCCAACCTACTAAACGGGCAGCCCCTTGCCTGTATTTCATGTGTTTGCAGAAGACTCCATAGGTGCGCTAGTGATCTCTCCTTCCCCACAGCGGTCTCTCAGCTGAGAGGCTGTGGGGGAGGAAGGGAGATTTCTAATGCGCCTCTCAGCTGAGAGGTGGCCGAAGGGGAGGGAGACTGCTACTGCTACCACCTTTCAGTTAGCCAGGGGCGCTAGGCGGGGCTCTATGTACTGGTGAACCTGGATGCCGGTGAGGCTGTGGGTGAACCTAACTGACGAGACCCAGACACGTGGGCTCCCATTAGCCGATTGGCCCACGATGTCCCTGGACTCTGCCGTGAGGTACGGCTCTGTGGTGACCACTGAGAGATAGGATCCCGGGCTCCATAGACAATCATACAGCATGGCACCTCTTCTAGCCTCTTGTTCCAAAATTGCATCATGCGGATTATTTTTTTTATTCAGTTCCCTCTTTAACAGCAGGCACGGAGCAAAGACAGAGCCAGGGTTCTAGATGAGAGGGGTGCATAATCTGATTCAAGACAGCAAATATTTTATCTTCAAAAATAAATTAAATACAACTGCCTTCTGTGCCTGGAATTCTTTCCCTGAACCCATACGCTCTGATCTCCTCCTTGCTAACAACCAAATCCCTCCAGGGGGGATGTCGCTCCTAGGGGGCTCAATTGAGTCTGGGCCTGACTCTGAGCGGTTCCTTTTCAAGCGACCTGAGCACTGCTAGGAAATTGTCAGCGGGGGAGGGAACAGGGCCAGCATCCCATCCCCACCCACTCTGAACATTTTCCTAATGGCACTCAGACCCCTTGCAAAAGGTCCTGCCAAGAAGGACATTCTCAGAGTGGCTGCGGGAGTTCCGGGCCACACTGGGTTTGCCACCTATGCAAATCTTTAATCAACACTTATGAAAAATAGAAGTTGCAGGGCCTGCATTGGCGCCTAGGCCCTGAAACATGTATTTTTCATAAACATCCCTTAAAATTTTGAATAGGTGGCAACCCCAGGCCACACCCACGCTTCAAATTTCCTTCCTGGCAGGGTTGCCAGGGCTCACAGGAAACTGGGGGGACTCTGTTTTTATGGGTAAGCCCTGCCCCCCACCCCATTCCTGGAGACCCTACCCAGTACCCCTTGCCCTCAGGGAGGGCCTTATTTCCTGGGCCCAACTGCAGCTTTGCTATGCCACTGAATCCCTCCTAAAAACCCTACCTCTTCCGTTAGGTTTTCCCTAGCTCCTCACTTCCACAGACTGCTCACTGATGCTTCTCCTTGTACCGACCCCCTCCTCGCCTTGTAACCAAGCTAAGCACGTGCACCTGCAACTTCTCAACTTTGTGAACATATCTGGGTCTCTCCCCCTATGTTTCCCCCCCCTTGAGCATTCTAGATTGTAAGCCCCCCAGGGCAGAGATCTGACTCGTATTCACCACTGGACATTTTTACACACAGCTTAATGTGCTGGTCTTTCAATCTTCTGGGTTTATAAGTCCACAAGTATGTTCCAGGTGCATTCCACCCACCCACACACACACACACACACACACACACACCCCTGAGACAGTTCCTCGATACATTCTCTCTCTCACACACACACAGCCCTGAGGCAGCCTAAAGTAGCCACAGCTGTAGACGTGAGGGGCTGCCATGGAAACCAAGTGACCACAGCTGCCTGGAGCAAAGCAGTTTACCAGGAGAACATTTTATGCATAAAAGTTCTGGGAGAAGTTCTATGCAGAAGTTCAAAGAGCCAGATGGGTGAGTGATTTAGACACACAGAAAGTTCAGGATGTAACAGCAAACATGCAGGAGAAATGTGTGTGTAAACACACCCACTGTTAGAACTAGGCACGTTGCTGGTGCTGTATAAATACTACTAACAAATTATAATAAATACAAGGGGGCCCCGTTCATTGCATGTTCCCTGTTGGCAGTAATGGGGAAAGTGCAGTGAACACACGGGCCCCCTAGTCTAGGGCAGGAATGGAGCTGCGGGAGGCGCTACACATTTTGGGTACTACCGCTCTTTTAAAATCCCCAGCTGCACTTAATATATGCTAAGGCTCCATTCATAAAACAGGATTATCAAGGGTTAGTAATGATTAACAGCTGCTACAGGCCTGTTACAGGCATGACCCGAGTGTGTTACAGCGTCAGTAATCACATCAGCAGAAAGCGTTAAGAGATGGCTGCAGGCAACCTATTGACCTGGCAAGACTCTAATGGTCTCCATCACTTGATTAAACACAGGTTCATACAACTATGAATCCTTTATTAACTAGGTATAAACAGACCCGCAACGTGAAGTGCGACCTACCCCTTCGCTGCCCAGCCTGCACAAAGAACACATGCTCGACTGAGCGGCAGCGAGAGCAGTTTTTGTGTCTTGCTTAGAATCAGAAGCTCTGGAACCAGTTTTGGGCAACTCACTTTAAAAGGAGGATACCGAGAAGGCAGGGGGCTGAATCAGATCAGTCCGCTCCTCTTTGCGGATTGAATCCTCATTTTCAGGAAGAGCCGCGAGGATCTGGGGTGGATGGGCAGCTGTCGCAGATCTCCACAATTCATTCCAGTTGTGTCCTTCCACTTGTGCAGAGCCATTTTGCACATGCCCACTAAAGAAACTATTTTTGTGCATTATCAAAAATGTGTTTTGTTTAATGCTGTGGCACTCTGTCCTACCAAGGGGAAAGGGTGTTCCTAACCCCCTACCTTTGTCCCGGCTCCCTCGGGTGTTATTTGTTCTGGGAGGGCTATCTAGGCGGATGCTTAGGGAGACCAAACACTCCTGCCCTGCGCGCTGACTGCCCTTCCTCTCCCCTTAGCTGTCAATGTCACGTACCTTAGGGCGCTCCCAGCCCATCACATCTCCTCGACTGCTTACGGCTGCTCTGCTGGGGTCAGGGAACCCAAAGCTGGTTCCTGACTCCTCTGTAGCCCTCCGGGGCTGGCTGGGTGAAAGCAGGGAAAGGTAAGCCGCCTCCCGCTCCACACTGTCTCCCTGTCTCTATCTGCTAGCCCTTTGAAGCCGTCCTCACACCCTTTTGGGGGCTGCTGGTGTTGTGGCTCCTCCCCTGTCCGCCACGAGATTCACCTCCCTAGGGGTAGGGTCGCGCGGCCTGATGATGTCATCAGGCTGCGGCTGTTCTCCATGTTGCCAGCAACCATTTGGGCTGGCTGTTGACGTTCTGGGTCCATGGTGGGGCTGGAAGCGGGGGCGGGGCCAGGAGGACCAGGTAGGTCTCCACAAACGCGCATGCAAACAATAGCACCGACCACACTCAGCTGGCACAGTGTCGCACCATTTCACACACGCACATTATACAAAATACTTTTTTTGTCCATGTGCAATAATGGGCTTTTTCTAGTGTGCATGCGCAGAATGGTGCTGTGCAATGGGAAAGGGCAGGAGATGCTGAATCTGGATCATGTTGCAATGGGGACTGGATTGCAGCTACTCCACATTCTGATGAAAATCGAGATCGGAGTGGATGGATCCTCTGAAGACAAGAGTTGTAGCCCCACGGATGAGCTAGAGAGAGCTCAGAGGAAAGCAACAAAAGTGCTAAACAGGGATGGAAGGAAAGACCCCCATAAGGAGGGACTGAAAGAATTGGGAAAGTTTGGCCTAGAAAAAGAAGATTAAGTCAGGGGTATGATTCTGGGTTTCAAATATGAAGAAGTCTGCTCTAAGCAAAATGGCACCCAATTGTTCTCTTTGGTCGCTGAGGATAGGATCAGAGAAAATGGGCTTAAATTAAAAGGAGAAAATATTTAGGCTAAACGTTAGGAAATATTTTCTAACTACAAGGACAGTTAGGCAGTGGAATCATTTGCCAAGGGAGGTTGCAGAGGCCCCAGTATTGGAGAACTTTGAAAAGAGGTGAGATGGACATCTCTCAGGGATGCTGTAGGGACTCTGGAACCTGTTGGCTGGACTAGATAACTATTAGGGTTCCTTACAGCCAGATGTTTTTGTGACGCTGATGTATTTTATTTGCCCAGTTCCTTGATCTGGCCCCAGTCCCTACTAGGGTTGCCACCTATGCAATTTTTTTAGGGATGGGACTCCAGTGGGAATTTAGGATTCAATTTTTTTGTTTCTGTTCTTTAGTCATTTCAGATCTCAATTCGGATTTGGATTTTTTTGCATTGACTTCCCATTGAAGTCAATAGGAATAAACTGCAATGTGAAAAATCTGTTTTTTGTTTTTTTTTTAAATCAATGTAAAAAGATCTGAATCGTTTGCCCGAAACAAAAAAAGATCCACATTTTCTGATAGAACCGCATCAGTCATTTTCGGGTGGATTCGGTTCTATCCGAAATTCCCATCCCTACAAATTTTTAAGGAACGTTTATGAGAAATACATGTTGCAGGCCCTAAGGCGCCAACGCAGGCCCTGCAACATGTATTTTTCACAAGTGTTCCTTTAAAACTTGCGTAGGTGACGCTAGTCCCTACCCTTAAGCCCTGAAAGAGCGAGCTCGGGAGAATGGAGCAGAGGTGAAGGTCACGCACACAAAGAGAGGGGATAGATCCATCACACCGATACCCGATCTGGACCCTCCCCTTCCTTCCTCCATTCTGAGCTCATCCCTTAAAGACCCCGGAAAACAACTCCTATGCAGCTTTTACAGCTTGTGCTAGTTTTCAAAGTGGCCAGTAAGAGGGAAAACATTCCCACCCTTGCTTTTGGCTCTATAACAGTAATAAAAAACAACTGCCCCTTCGCCAGCCTCGCTTGCAAAGCAGTGGTAGCGGCAAAGGCTTTTTGTCGCACCCCCATTTAGAGAGAGGAGGAAGGCAGAAGGGGGGGTAGGTGGAACGGCCACCCGGCGTGGACAGCGCAAGGAAGGCAGGCCTCCAGGCACATTGAGCCGTGATGGGTGGGAAAAGGCAAGTGTGGGTTGCCCCGGCAACCGGCCCAAAAGAGGCAGTCTCGCGATGTGAAATCTGCCTCCCTTATTAAAGCCGGCCCCGCCCAGAGTGGCCAGTTGGCATCACAAGCAGTAAGCAGCTCCACCCACCCAGCACACTGTGAGCATAAGCGGGGCGACATTTCTTGGGGCCGGAAAGGAATTATTTTCAGTAAAACCCCCATTTGTTTTCTTGTCTTTCCCAGAGTGTGACTGAATCAATTCAACTAGCACCGAGGGCCTTTATGGCCAGGTGGGCACCCTTAGGGGAACTCTGTCGCCCTCGAGTGGGGGTCCAGTAGTTTTAAGATCCACTGAGATGCACAGGAGACATCTCCTTAAGAGACGGGGATGTGGGACTCACGGTCTAAGCAGGGTGCGGTTTGGCCTGGAGTCACGTCCTTGGGAGAGGGAAACGGGGACACCGTAGGGGCCTAAGCGGCTTTGGGCCCTACTTAATCTGTTCCTTGCTCTGGGAGAGCCATACTTGCCCTCCCTCTCCCATGACTGGCATCATGGGATGGAGAGGGAGGCGCGCCGTAGTCTTTTAAAAAAAAAACTGGGCAGCTGGTATTCGGGGGTGCATTGACACCAGTCCCCCAACATAAGTTAGATATTGTTAACATTAAAGTTATCTGGTGCCAAAATTGCCTCTTTAGGCAATCCCCCCCAATAAAGAGTGCAGCCGTTTTCATCTCACGCTACGTATCCTTGTCTCATTTGGGGTGCGTCGACAAAACAAAATAAACAAACCGAAGCGTAGACCTGGAAGGAACCCCAAAGATTATCCAAATCCAGCTGCTTAGCCATGAAGCAGGATAGGACCATTACCCACAGCACCATCCCTGAGCGAAGTCTGTTTAATCTACTCCTCAAGGCTGTCAGTGTTAGGCCCGCCACAGCTTCCCTTGGCAAATTATTGCACTGCTTTACTACCCAGTTAGTTAGAAAATACTTCCTAATGTTTAGCCTAAATCTTTTTCTCCTTTCATTTGAACCCATCCCCTCTAGCCCTATTAGGGTTGCCATATATACAATTTTTCCAAGGACACTAATGAAAAATACATTGTAAGCTTTCGGGCAGGGACTGTGTCCATCTTATTTTTTTGTAAAGCGCCAGGTACATCGCTGGCACTATATAAATGCTAATAAAATTAATAATAATAATAATAATAATAAGCATATACAGCAACCCTGAGCCCTATCCTTAATGTCCAGAGAGAAAAACTGGGCCCCATTTGGCTTAGAGCAGCCTTTTACATATTTAACAATCTTCATTGCGAGACAAAAGGCACACCGCTAAGGCCAAGCCCACTGAGAGAAATTTAGGGCCTGTTACATCCTGTTACCTACTTCCACCCCCCCCACCCCCCGCCATCATAAATTTTGAAATCAATTTCTGGAGATCATCCTAGTGCTTTGTCTACACACGTTACTCATTGAAATTATTGTGTTATTCATCCTATTTGAATGTATATTAAGAAAAAAAATTCTAGTAGTTTTTTTTTGGGGGGGGGGGGCGTTAAGCTCTTTCCTCTTCTGTAGCTTGTTTATGTTCCCAGTTTGTCTCATCTGTTCTGATGTCCGCACCCTGAACCATGTCATCATCCTTTGGGATTATCTTACCTCCTGAGCCAGCACAGAGACAACTGTCCCATGACAGGCAGAATACTCTGTCCCTGCCTTCCCCGGAGGGACCGCTGAATAGACTGCTAAGCCAATAACGAGGGGTCGAGACGGTCAAATTTTTAATGATCACGCTAGTGGCAGTTGTTGAACCTCTTGGCCTCTGGCAACCACACAGGAATGTGTGTGTGTGCGCGCGCGCGCATGCGTGTGGCCAGTCCAGAAAAATCATCCGATTGACGTGCAGATTGAGTCGGCCCTGATAATCTGCTAATGCTGCAAAAATAAATAATATAAAGTATTAAAAAAGAGTGGGGGGGGGGGGAACCCAGCTGGTTGGCTGCATCAATCTGCTAGCTGAACGGTCTCATCAGCAATGGAAGCATCCGCTTGTATCAAGTTTAGGTTTACAATTTAGGTCGCTAATCAAGTTTATTGCTGTGTCACTCTAGAACGGTGTTGTGTGGTCGCTGCGTTGGCCCCAAATGTAGGAGACAGAGGCAAAGTAGCAAAGATGATCTCTCTTACTGGACCAACTTCTGTAGGTGAGAATACACAGGCTTTAGGACCACATTAAGGCCTATTTCTCAGACATGAGGTTCTGACTTCTTACTTGCCAGAGGAAGGGCCCTTAGATTGCAGTCTATAAAGCTATAAAGGATCTCCAAACCTACTTCAAGCTCTCCCCCACCAAAGCACAGCTGGACGCACGTGTCATTCAGGCAGCTGATGCCAGAGATTTATGTGGGCGTCACTCTCCTGCAGCGAAGGGGAAAATAATCCCTTTAGGAGCCAACACAAGAGGAAACCCTAGAATTATTCCTTCTCCTTAGGAGACTTTCATTGCTGTGAGACCGCCCAGGCTTAATAGCAGGGTTCTTGCTGACAAAGGCTCTTTTACAGCTCCTCCCTGATGCCACAGATTGCAAGTGAAAACCTGGCATTTATCAGTTTGTAAACCAAAGGGATGCTTTGGAAGACACTGAAATCCAGAGTGTCAAACTGGGGAGAAGGCTGGAGAGTTTATTATTTAGATAGGACCAGCATGTTCCTGGCACTCAACAGCCATGACTAGAAACAGGTCCCCGCAAGGGAGTAGCCAAGTTGGCATGGGCCTTGATGCCCTTCTAGTCTCCTCTCCCCATGACAGGGGCGACATAGCTGTCCCGTGGAGTGTGGGCTCCTATGTTCATAGGCTCTGGGGCAGCCAAACCACCTGCCCCATTAGAGTTACATCCTTGCCCTGAGGGGGTTACAATCTAGGCTGGACAAGGGAGGAGAAACAAGGGAACATTCAACAAGTTGCAGGTGAATGTGCTTAACTTAGTTACAAGGGGAGGAGGGGGATCCTGGAGGATAAGATGAAGGAGCATCAGGGAGCAATCTAGGGGGGTGAAGAGCAGAGGAAAGCAAAGTTTGCCAGAACTTGAATTGGAAGGTCAATCGTGAACAGATTGGTGCGTGTTTTACCTATCTTTACACATAACCGCTGAGAAGTCAGCAGCTACTCACCGGCTACCCATGCACTTTTGGGGGCAGGAGCAGCAGTGTCGTCTCCTGAAGACCCCACCACTGTTCCTGCCACCAATCCTTGCTGCTCCCTGGGACTTCCTGCTAGCTCTGATCTGAGGAGCTGTGCCGGGTTCCCTCCCACAATTCACTGCTTCCTGCTCCCACAGAGCGTAGCTGTAGCTGTTGCAAGGTCCTATTTAAACCTCTCACCACCAGCTACATACAACTGCTTGCTCCACAGTAGCAAGGCCCAGGATCACCTCGGCACTCACCAAGAGTGCATAGCGGCAATGTAGCCGCTATGCACCGGGACATTTGTGGCGGGGGGCAGATGTTACAGTAAACACGCTCTTAGGAGTGGTTAGTGTAATATGTAAAAACACCCACCGCGCTGGCTCAGCAGGAGAACTGCTGAGCTTGCCACTGAATAATGTCCACGGCGCTTGCCCTGCAGTTGGATTCCAGTGGTTTCAGGCACTGCTTAAGTAGCTCCAAAAAGAAGAATTCAAAGCCAGCATATGGCAGTGGAAAGAGCAACGACCTCGCTGTTGAACTGGAGAGGTTTGGGTTGCAGATTTGGCTATATATGCATGCTATTTAATTCAAATTATTTTGACTCAGGGTGGTAAACGGCCCCTGTGCAGCTTCAGCCTGCCAGACTGAGCTTGTATCTGTTTTTAGAAAGTAAATCAAATGGACTGGATTAGTTTATTCATGAGAGGTTGCCAGCAGCTAGTGGCTCCAGAACACAGCACAGAGAGAGAGAAAAAATGCTGTGATGTACATCAGAGAAAGGAATCTGATTAAAGCCCCTTTCAAATGGGTCTGCTTCCACCAGGCCCAGACTACTGCAACCTCATGTGTCCTCTTGGCTCTACTGCTAGCTCCCATTCCAGCATCTAAAACTGTGTTCTCACAAGCTTCTTCAATTTGCGCTAGTTATTCTGTATGATGCTTCTAATGGGGGATCCAAATCCCACGCTAAACCAAGCTTTTAGTCACCTCAATTGTTCCTGGCTCTATGCGTTACGATAACCAGTGGGGAAATCAACCTACAACGTCATGAATGCAGATTGTGTTGATGATACCGCCCTATGGACACTGACCAGCACGGGAGAGCCCATTGTGTGGCAGCATAAAATAGCAGAAGCCCAAAAGACCTGCTGATGAAATTGACAGGGCAAAGCTTCCTTGCTGCAAAGAAAAGCTCCCTGCTGGTGAAAAAACACTGAGGCCGCTTTTAGACAAGCGGCAGAAACCGGCACATTGAAGAATGCGCTTTCAGAAAAAGTTGCGCGGGGTGCCGGTTTGATAAAACGGAGGTTGCTGGTCCCCTCTGAAATTGCCGCTCGTGTCTTATTTTTGAAAGCGCATTTGAAAGCGAGGTCTTTCAAACGCGCTTTCAAGTTTCAGGGCGTGAGCAGCGATTTCAAAGGGGGCCAGCGACTTCCATCTCGTCAAACTGGCCCCGGCGCCACTTTTCTGAAAGCTCATTCTTCAACGCGCTACTTTCTCCCGCTCGACTAAAAGCAGCCTCAGCAAAGACCTTCACTGGCGAAATTGCCTCAGCAAAGCCCCGCGGGGATGGCAGTGGACAGGCGTTCATTGTGTGTCATGGTTTTTGGCTCCTCCGTGATCTCTTGATGAGTTCTGCAGATTTTTTCTGGGCTGCAAACCTCCGCAAACCTGCGTTTCCCTCCATTTCTAACCTCCCGGTTTGCTTGAACAAATGTAACGCTTGCACACAGCTGGAACGGGCAAGTGTTACATGTTGACACACCCAGCATGAATTAAAATGTGTCAAGAGGCGCTTCTGAAGTTCTTAATCTAGAAGAACTGATCACGAGAACGCATGTTCCTGAACTTTTTCCAGCATGACTTCATTATAATCCCATGACCCTGGACAGCAAAAAAGACACACAAAGTATAGCAACTATCACCTCGGATTGTGACCCCTCCCCATCCCATTTACAGATGGTGTGGTGTGACCCCATAGGGGGCTGGCGATGACTCACAGTTTGGAAATCTCTAGCCTAAAGCAAAGCTTTGGGGTGTAATCCTGACTCCATTGAAGTGAAGAGAAGTTTAGCCATTGGCTTTAGCGGAGTCCGGATTGCACGCATAAGCTACACTCGGACACACACACACTAGATTTTAGGGATGGATACAAAGTAGATCAGATGATCTCTTTTATTGGACCAACTTCTCTTGGTGAGGGTATAAAAGTTTTTGGTCCACACAGGGCCCTTCCCTCAGGCATGTAGCAAGTCAGAACTAGAGAGTGGGCAAAGGAATTTCAGGGTGTCTTTGCAAAGTTCTTGTGTGAATCCAACACTTGTCAACTTCAGATAAAGTCGGTGGTGGCAGCTGCTAAATGTTCAGTCTCTTTGAAACTGTGAAGGCCCAAACTGCGTCAGGAAGGGCACCCCATCAGCCACAATACAGACCTTCGGAGGAGCAAAAACTAGCACTCTCTGGCCAGGGCCACAGCTCCTCAGAGGTAGTAAACAAACATCAAACAGGAAATGATTCATTGTGGATGGAAGCTTATTCTGGGTTAATCAAGTCACACAATGCTGTTGCTATTTGATCGAGTCAGTTCCTTGCAAGCAAACCCTTTGTACTGTGTGGCAGAAATCAAGGAGCACAAGAAACAACAACGATTTCATACCGATTTCTTGATTGTTGTATCCCTTCCCACATGACCACACACCATCCTATGCCTTGTTTCAGTCTCGAAATCCAGGGCTTCCCAACCATTTTCACAGTGGGGCCTGCATTTTAACACTGTTTGTCATGTGGACACAACCTTTTTCCTTTGCCAGTATAGCACAGGGGTGGTTCAAACCGGCTGTTCTGGTTCTGCGGAAATTTTCTGCGAAAACGGAACGGTAATCGGAACGGCAATTTTGATCAGAATTCCACTCAAATGATCTGCACATCAAAAAATGGCTGCGGCCAATGCTACACACGTGCAAAACGGCATCCACCGTACAACAAAATGGCGGCAGCCGTATTCCATGGCCATTTTGCACAAGCACAAATGGGCCAAAAAATATTTTGCCCGATTCCAGCGAAACAGAATCAGAATGTTTACTCGTACTGCGCTTCGACAGAATGGAGCGAACGACCGGATTCCGTCGGAAACAGAAGCTGTTTGAAAACAAAATTTTACCCCATAGCGTAGCCTACTGGCTACGTAGTAGGGGTAAAAGGTGTTGGACCTGAACCTGGGAAACCAGAGTTCAAATCTCATCTTAGTCGTAAACTCACTGGGTGGCCTTGGGCAAGTAACTATTGCGCAACCTCAGTTTTCCACTTGTAAAATGGGAATAATAATGACCTACCTCACAGGGTTGCGATTATCAACTAGATAAGGTAACGCTTCTGCCCTGAGCTCATGAGGTAGATTTATAACATACTCTAAGTAAATAAATCTGCCTTTACTTTCTTCTCCTCAGGCAATTACATTGATTGTTTATATGGATACATAAGGATATTTAACATATTTTAAGCTATTTCTAATTCAGCATCTTGTACAGCGAATTGCACTGTCGGCTTTGGCTCCCTCAGTTCCCTCCCTTCCACCTCAAAACATCCTCCTATTTCTCTCCATTAAAGGGGACCACATGAGAAGGCAGGTTCTCTAGTGAGAAACACTAGAACGTCTCCGCGTATCACAATTTGAGACCCTCCACTCTAACTAAAGCAAACGCTTAATCGCTCAGCAGTAATCTGCAATATGCAAAACGTTCTGCAGTATCGGTTTCAGCTTCTTTAATGTCATTCTTGCCTCTGCAGGAGCCGCTCTTTCAGAAGAGCCAAAGGCAACTAGATAATTTTCTTGCACGCCCTTGCTCCAGCTGCTGCTAAGAGGGTCAAGAACTTGTTTCTGAATTCAGCCCCGGATGAACTGAAGGACCAGTGACTGAAGAAGAGAAATGGCTCGGTCATGATCGACTCCCACTGAAGGCCAGAGAGAGAAGGAATGGCAGGTTCTCAGGCCGTTAGAACAAGCAGGGAGCTGTTGTGTCAGCTCCGTGGGTCTAAAAGGAGGCAGAGAACGAGTAGAAAAGGCACATCATTAAAAAGGCAGCACGAGTGTAGCTAGGTGGGAATGGGCCTCGTGCCGAAGATGGAGTGGGCCCCCTGTTGGGGCACTCTACCCTAGTGTGAATATGTACTCTGCATGCAAGTGGGCCGCCACAGCTTGCGGGCCACACCCCTGTTATAGCTACGGCCCTGAAGGCAAGTAACTAAGGTTGCCACCTTCCTCCACGCTTTCACCTGGAGGGAGAGAAGCTCCATTGACGGGGGCAGGGCAAAAAGGGATCAGGTCCTTTCTGACATAACCCCGCCCCTTATGGAGTGCTGTGATGTCACGAAGCGGCGCAGAGGGTGAGGCTGTGTCAGAAAGAGGCTGACGCTAAGAGGCTGTCACGTGCCTTTGTGCTGCAGGCACCGCCCCTTATGGAGCATCATTACACTCCACAGGGACAAGGCCGCTTCCCCCTTTCAGACATGGCTCCCCCTGGAAGCTCCGATTTCTCCAGATTGCCGAGGGAGCCCCTGGCTGACCCAGGGAAATTTCAACTTTCCCTTGAGACGCTGGGCCAAAACCCTCCTCTACAAGGATACTCAGGTGTACCACCCTACCCAAGTTTGATCCAATTTCCAGCAGGGTGAATTAAAGAAGGGAGAGACACATGGTATGAATTAGGTAGCAAGAATAATTCATAACCATGAATTTCCTCATTTATTTTAAAATGGTACTTCGGCACAGTGTTTTTAATTAGCAGCTTCCTTTCGTCTCCACAGTGGCGGCCACAAAAGCATTGCTTCTTTAGGATTTGCTGTTCATTCTTTCACCACACTTTGGATTGATCTTGGCATCTGTGGCCGTTTCTATCCAGGAAATGAACTTTTCAAAACTGATTTTTAAAGTAGGCAAAATGCATCATCATTTTTACAGCGCTTTCAGTATTTAAAGTGCTTTACAATCCTCATCTAGTTCCCCCTTAAAACTATCTTTTAAGACAGACCATTATTATTTCCATTTGACAGACAGGGAAGAGAGGCTGAGAGAGACCCAGTTGCCCAAGGACTTCTATGGTCAGAAAGGGAGTGGGGTAGCCCTCTCCCACCCCACGCTCCTCTTATGTGGTTCCCAGAGGGAGGGGAAATCCGGGGCCAAAGGGGCCTCTAACAGCAGGGAGTTCCACAGCCGTGGGGCAGCCACCGAGAAAGCCCTCCCCATCGTGGCCCCCCAGAAGACTCAGGGGACCTCAAGGAGAGCACCCCCACCCCCAATGACCACAGGGGCTGATTCAGGACTTGAGGGGTGAGGCAATCCCGCAGGTAGGTCAGGCCAAGGCCGTTTGATGCGGTTATGTTAGAACGCCACAGCCCAATTTGAAAATGGTTTATCGAAGATCTGTGAAGAACTGCAACTTTGGCCCATTAAGAAGGCCTGGTACGTATTCCAAGCCCTCCACAATACTGCTCTCTCATAAGTCTCGTGATTAATTGGTGCTTTGTTCTTAAAGCCCTGCACCCTAAATGGGTAACACAAGCTCCTCCACATTCATTCTAAACAGTAAGTTTCTAACTCTCAGGGTTGGAGAGAGAGAGAAAAAGACGTCTGTAAGAAAAATACTGTACAGAGTCATAATAGGGCTAGAAGGGTCTTCATGCAGAGGCTAGTTCAGCCCCCCTGCAGGATCTGCCACATCCCAACTATCTGCACAGAAAAATCCCACCAATAGCTAAGGAGAGACTGGGACCAACCAAAGCACAGCGATGTCTGAAATAACAGAGAACAATAAACAAAACACTCTTACCAAAAAAATTAAAATACTTAAGGGGAAGGCAACCCCCCCACCCCCCGATTCAATTGCCAATTTGATCTGGGGGGAAATTCCTTCCAAGGTCCAGTTTTGGAGATTGGTTACACCCTAAGCACAGGTGCAGCACCCGCCTCTCTGACACCCAGTCCTTTCAGGGACAGGTCGGAGTGAGCACATTACACCTGTGTTTTAGAGTCTGCATTTGGTTACCTATAGCTTCCAGGCACAATTCAAGGTGCTAGTCTTGATCTTTAAAGCCTTAAGTGGCCTGGGCTCCACATCTCTGAAAGACCAGACCGCCTTTCCTATGATACTCCACCGAGACCCTTGTGGTTGGCTGGGAGAGCTGTCTCGTGCCAATCTTGTCCCTAGGACAAGGACCCACAGAGGCACATTTTCAATATCGTGGACTCCCTTCCCCCGGAGCTCTGTCAGCATATTCCGGAGGCAATGTAAAACCTTGCTTTTTGGCAAACAGTTTGGCAGGCAGTTGGTGGTTGTTTTTTGGTGTGTTTTTAAAAAGTGATTTTAATATATTTTGTGTTCTGAATATTGTAAGCTGCCCGCCCTGTGCCTTAGGGGAAAGGCAGGGCAGAAATTGAAAAGAAAACAAACAAACAAATAAATAAAAATGTGAGCACCCAGCAGTGGCATAATTTTGTGCTAAAATTTGTGGGTGGAGAATAATTTCTGGGGGCTACATCTCCATGGCCTCCACTATAATTACACCCAAGGTACCCAAACACCAGAACACCCCATCAGTCCCACTTCGCTTTGTGGACATCTTCGATGTTTTGCGAAAAAAGGAGTCACACAACCTCCCAAAATACAATGCCAGTACAATCTTATAGGCCCAACAGACAGACAAGTGTGAAAACCCTCAAAAAATATTTATTTAAAATTGCATGATTTAAAAATCAAACTCATGATTCCGAGGGGCTTAGGATTTTCAAACATTTAGTGCCATAAAACGAGGATGCAAGATAGTTAACTGCTGTTGCCGAGACTTTAAAGTAGCAGACAGATTGCCTAGGACATATGCAGGCCAACCGCTTTGGAACCTGTCATCTTTGTCTGTTAAAACTGCCTTTATCTTTTGGTTCTAGTAACTTTCCAAGAGGAACAGAGTCACAGAAGATATTCTCGCTCCGTTGCCTGATTGTTTCTGACATTCGGTATCCTGGGAGAGGGAAACAAGTAAAGTCTTGTCTCGAGAATTCGCAAAACAAATGGCAAAGAACTTTAACTCACTTTAATTGCAACCAACTTAGCGACCTGTTGATTTTGTTTAATAATTCACACACACACACCTTAAAGAGTGTAGTGCTCATCACAGGTTGCAACTACGTAGTCCAAGAGGACAAATTATCTACATCTCTAGACCAGCAAAGATTTGAAAAATTGATATTTTGTTTCAGATTTTATACTTTAGATTTTGTAAGCGAGATAAAGAATGTCACACACACACCCCCGGCCCTCCCGCCGAGCTGCTGAAATAGAATCTGTCGCCCAGCTGATTCCGACAGTTTATCACATTATTGTTGCTCAATACCACCGGTCTATAGCCAGAGCCAATTAAAGTAGGTCCTTGAGCAAGGACAAAATCGAATGGGTCTTCGAACAAAATGAACCCACCCTCACGCCTCCGTGTGTGGAGTTTACAGGCATGGAGGACGGGATCCTTACGGGGAACATCTAGCAGGGACAGGATGTGAGAGGAGGGTTGCAGGTTGGAAAAATGGAGTTGTGGGAGTGGTGGATGCCATGAGTGGTAAGGGGAGCAGGGCCGGCGCTACTGCTGGGCAACTTGAAGGGGACGGGTGGCTCTCTTGCCCCCATCCAGCTGCTACCAAGAAGCTCTGTGCTGGAGGGGGAACAAGAGAGGCGCCTCTTCGCCTGATCCAGTGTAAGGTTTGGTGGCGGCAGTCGGCTCGAGGGGAATCCTGCTGCCATCGCCACTAAACTCCATGGCGGATCGGGGGAAGCGCCACCTAGCAAGTTGAAGGGGGATGCCTCTCCTGCAAGTTCGAGGGAAATCCTGCTGATGCCACCACTAAACTCTATGCTGGCAAGCTGAAGGGGGTGTCTCCGACGGCGGCTGCCTGCCCCTGCAGAGACCGGCAGTGGCTAGGATCCCCAGCAGCAACGTAAGGCAGGCTCTGGCAGCAGGCGGTGGGGGTGGTGAGAAGGACGAGGGTACAGGCTCCTCTCCGGGAGGATGAAAGGGGCAGGGTCCACCAGGGCAATGAGGGGGAGGGGTCAGGCTCTGGGATTAGGCAGGCAGGGAGGAAGCTCTGGTATCAAGCGTGGGGGGAGGGGCACCCCCAGAATGCCCTGGGCGGGAGGCTTGGCCGGGAAGCAAGAGGCTGGGGCTCTGAAAGCAGGAATGGGGGAAGCCAAGTCCCAGTCGTTGCCGCTGCTTCTCCTGCCCACCCCACCCCCCCCCCGCCTCCAGCTGTCGCCAAGCTTTGCAGTGGGGGCGGCGGCTGCCTGAAGCCGCCTATGGCAGCAAATATCCTCATGCCAGCCCTGAAGGGGAAGGGGTACAAACATGGGGAGAGGGTGTGGTGGGAGATGGAGGAGACTTCCTTGGTGAGGGAGTGCGAGAGAGGGGATGGGGTGGTCAGCTGTATACACATATTCATGGCCATTTGTAGTTGGAGGACTGCGGCTGATAATTGTGGGGTTAGCTGCCCTGCTCAGAGTCCTTTTTAGAGAAGAGTAGAGCATAAAATCCAAAATAATAATGGTCACATTTCCCCCAAATCCACTGCTCACTTTTGGCAGGCCATGGTTTTCCCACCCATTCCCTCAGAGCTGTGACGGTGTCCCTTTTTAGATAGGTCACGGATAGCAAACTCACCAGGACGCGGTCTCCAAGCCGTAAGTCTTTATCCCCCTTTTTCACCGACCCGCTGTCTGACAGGTTCGATCCAGATTCATTTCCCGTTTTCATGGTGTTGTTGAGGACGCTCTCCCTCAGGGGGATGACACGTGTGGAAAGAGGGGGCGTGGAGGTGCCCGAGTGCAGCGACAAGTTCTGGGCTGTCAAGGACTCCACGGAATGGGCATCACTCCCAGAGCCCTCCGCTGTGGGTTGGCGTGTCAGCTTGGAAGGCCGTGTGAATATCCCCTGGAGCGGCTGGCACTCAAAGTAGCGCACCCCACCGACGGAGCCATCATTCTTACCCACCGGGTCATCTAGAACAACCCCAGCCCACTGGCCAGGAGCAAACTGAGTCTCTCCCAGGTACTGGATCACGCCTGGCTTCACCCCATTGACCCAGACACGTTCACCCACCACAAAGTCTCCTAGGAAGTCATCGCCCACCTCCGAGACCTTTGATGTTGACTTCTCAGTGCTGGCTGCAGAGGTGGAGCTTTGCTTGTGCAGAGGCGACCCTGGGAATCAAGGGAAAACAAGGCCACGTTAGAACAAGAGCCGCCACACGGGAGAGACAGACCACTCAAAAAATCAACTAGGCGTTTGGGAACAGTGAGGAGAAAACCTGATCATAGCAGTTGCTAACAAAGTCCTCATCCCCAGCCCCATCGTGGAGGAGGCACAATCTGCTAGGCGTGGGTGCCAGTATTTACAAGGGCAGTGCCAATTTTATACGTTATGCTGTGGGAGATGGTTGGAGGCGTAACATTCTGAGGCTGGATGTCAGCTTTTTATTTCTATAGCTCCAGCAATGTACCTGGCACTCTACAATTATCAGTTAGATGGTTCTCTGCCCCAAGAGGCTTACAATCTAGGCTAGATAAGGGAGAGGGATAAATTCATGATACAGGGATACAGTTATGAAGTTGATGGTGCACATACTTGGCTTCGTTACAGGGGAGAAGGGGATGAGATACGAGGTTAATCTCAGGGGAGAAGGGGATGAGATACGAGGTTAATCTCGTATAAGTAGGGTTAATCCTGCTTTGGATTTGACCTGGAAAATCCACATTTTAAACCACAATTTCCAGACTCCGGATGAAGCCCCAATTCCTCCAGGTGGTCTAGGGTTGCCTGGATCACCTGGAGAAACCAGGTCTTCAGAGGGTGGGAGTACATACGAATGCATATCTCCTGGCCCTTTCTGATGGGGCTACACCCTCTGCGAAGTGTTGTGATGCCATGAAAGAAGCCCCCTCCACCTTCCGGCATGGCCATATCCACCGCAGAGCATAACAACACTCCCAAAAAACATGGCCACATTGGGAAGGCGGTGGGAGAGTCCTTTTGCTCTGGCCCCAGCATAGCTCCACCCTCTTTGCGTTAAAGGCCGAAGAAAGGTAGCAATTCTAGATAGGATTGGGGGGGGCGGGGGGATGTTGTCAAAACAGGAACCAACCCTGGACTCTTGAACCAGACTTCCTCCAAAGGCTAGGGGTGTCTGAATCTAGAGTTTTAGTTTGGGCCTAGGTCCATAGCCAAACTCCAGCAGAAGGGACAGCCATGAGGACCAGGGTGGAGAAAGGGGAGTATTATATGCACTAAAGAACATCCCACGGAGCTTATACACACCTCAGTTTTACCTCACAGGTTAGGATACTGCCACTGTGCAAAGCTGTGAAGCTTACACACAATGTCTTCCCCATGCATGTAGATTCCTTGTGTCATCACCACCCGTGCTCTTTATAAACTGACCCATGAAAGGAGAGAGGTGGGGGTAGAGGCAGGTCTTAGACTCTGCCTCTTCCACGGCGATCCCCAAAAGAGCTGTTGCTCAGCCTTTTATACTCTCCCCTCTCAACCAGCAAGCAGTCTCCTCCCTGCTGCAAGCTGGGGGAATTAGCCAGGTGCTTGTTTCTAAATGGAGATATCCTGAAGAAATCTCCTGCAATACTTAGGGTGGCCTACTACAGGCATACGGCAAGGAGGGCTTCTTTCCTCTTCTTGTTCTTTTCCCACTGGAACGCACCCCATCAACATTGCCTAGGAGCACTCAAACTCTCAATCAAGCACCTATCTGAACTAACTCCATTCAAGTCTAGCCATCACAAGCACTCAGCCTGTGCCATCTCCTGCAGCAGGTTCGAAAGTAATGGCAATGACAGGTCAAATTATTCCAACCTCTGCAGAGTGCAGAAAAAGGACAAAAAATAAAATAAAAAATGCCCTCAAACCAGTCTGCTTGGAGCTCCGCCAGGGGGTTAATTGAGAAGTTATACAAAAAGCAGCAGTGCTCTGTTCAAATTCCAGCCGTGCTTCAAAATGACCTTAATTCTTCTGCTAGAAGCCCCGAAGGGAAATGGGTTTAGCACGGACCTTTGAATGATCAAGCCAAGAGCAACACCTTAACCCCTAGCCTACATTGGCTCTCTTTCCATCTTCTTTCCGGGATGACTTTAAGGTTAAGAGCCTGTTGATTTTTAATAAATCTTCTCTACTAACAAGCTTGCGACTAAAAACTCTATCTATAAAAACTTTAGTAAGAGATCCCAGCCTTTTTTTGATCAGCTGGGGGAGCGGGGTACATGGGCGCACTTAAAGGGAATGGAAAACGCAAGATGTAGTTCATAGGAGTTCAAATGGCCATGACAGTCTGGAAATGATGTTGCAGCTGTAATCATCCTGCATACACGCAGGCAGTTGGACTAGAGGATACTTGAAGTAACTTCCAACTCTGTGACTCTACAAAGCTAAGGCTTCGCCGACCCATAACCCAAAAAGCAACACATGCAGAGTTCCAAGGTGCATTGCACCAACAGACACAGTGCATCAAGGAATATCATCCAGGGGCCAACTTGTGGGAGAGGACTATCTATACAACTGGACCAACTTGTGGGAGAGGATTATCTATACAACTGGACCAACTTGTGGGAGAGGACTATCTATACAACTGGACCAACTTGTGGGAGAGGACTATCTATACAACTGGACCAACTTGTGGGAGAGGACTATCTATACAACTGGACCAACTTGTGGGAGAGGACTATCTATACAACTGGACCAACTTGTGGGAGAGGACTATCTATACAACTGGACCAACTTGTGGGAGAGGACTATCTATACAACTGGACCAACTTGTGGGAGAGGACTATCTATACAACTGGACCAACTTGTGGGAGAGGACCAAGCATGGCAACGTCTTATGATTTGCATGCACTTATCACATCCAGTAATGCTATGGTTTCCCGTCATCCCTAAAATGACCACTAGCCAGCTGTGACTCAGCGAGATCACACAACTGACTCATCTATCAAAGATACAAGGATCGTCAGAAACTCTGCCTTTGCCAAAATAAAAAAACCTACCAAGTCCTATGCCTACCAGGAGAGGGACAAGCTTAGTAGTGCTTAATTCAGTTTTCAATCCCCACTTTAATTAAATTACTGTTGCAGAACTACTGTAATGACATCATCCCAGTCCCAGAATCTCATTATCATCATCTAAATGCAGTAAATAATTAGGAGACACTACAAGACTCCCGAGCGGAGCTAGCAGAGCAGACCCACCATAGTGGCCATTAGCATTCATTAGGAGAGGTGAATTGTTCAATAGAACAGTTCCTCATTTACAGTCTGCCTTAAGAGCCACCCCCTCTGCCATGCCCACAATGAAGGAGTTCATTATTTTATATCATCCTCATTGTGATGATGTACAGATAATTATCAGCGCCAGGGAGGGTACTAGCCATCCAAGTTCATCATCTTGAGAAGGCTGTGGGAATCCCAGGACTGGGATTCTCAGAATCATACACATAGGATGCCATTGAGCACTGATTGGCTGGCTGGATTGTGGCTGGTACCACTTTTTTTTTAAAAAGGGGGAGCTGAGGCTAAGAGATGGGTGACTTGCCAAAGGCCACCCAGTTAGATGAGAATCTGAACCCAAGACTCACTAAGTCTAGGTAAACAGACGCAGGGCTGGTCACCCCTGGAGCTCCTGCAGGAGTGCCTGGGTCGGGTTTATAGGGTTCCCCAGCCCGCAAGTTCACCCGTGCCCCCCTCCACCACTTGGCATCGCGCAGGGCAACGGCTGGCCAGGAGAATCGCTGCAGAGCTTCTGCAGTTCCGCCTCGAGCTGGCGCCCTGGGTTTGGCTGGCCCACTCCGCTGCTGGTGGTCCGAGATGCTCCAGAGCATCACAAGCGGGGCTGGAGCGAAGCTGGCAGCTCCAACATCTGGCAGCTCTGCTCCAACATCTGGTGTCACGCCTTTAGCTAGATGGGCCAGTAAGGCCATCTGTCTGTTTACGCCCACGGTTTCAAGTTCCAACACCATGTTCACTGCTCAAAGATATGCATTCGCTATTTACAGGTGGGGAACTGAGGCAACAAAGACCAAGGCTACAAACCTCTGCCATTGAAATCAATGCCAAAGTAGGCATGCAGAGGGCACCAGGATCCAGGGCCCATGGGCACCAGCAGAGTGGCCAAACAGATGCATTTGCCACCATCCGTGGCCATAGCTCCACCCCTTTGGAGCGCCATGACACTGTCTGGACACATGTTGGAAAGGGGACATGGCGAAGGGACTCTCCCGGTTCCTTTCCAATGTGGCCACGCACCGTTCAGAGACTCGCGATGTTGCAAGGTTCCACTGGGGGTGGGACCAGGTCAGAAAGGGAGCGGGGTAGTCCCACCTCCAGGTCCAAGCCCGCTCTAGGCCGCCGGAACCTTGTGATGCTCTAGCTTCGGGCCAGACAGAGCAGCAACAGCTCTGCACATGGCAAACCAGGAGGACGTGAGAAATGCTAGTGCTGCTGATTATGGCTGCGGGCCTTGGACAACGGGCTGGCCAGCCCTGCTGAAAGCTGAGACTATGCAAAGAGCAGGTAGAGGGCAGATGCACAAACTAAATGCTAACAGGATGCCCTTGAACACTGCCAGCTCATTAGGCAGACAAAGGGTATTGACCGGTGAATATTTTAGTCCTCATGGTGAGTGCAAAGCACATGCCTGCTCCGTCATTGTCCTTCAGATCTGCTCTGCACATCACTGTCACCGCTACATCCCTATTCCCCTCCAAAAAATGCTACTGCCAGAGGGATTCAAAACAAAGCAGGAAGACAATTTGCCCTTCACAGAAGGTGAGGAGGGAAGGGGTGGGGTGGGGGGGGGAGAATGTGTCAGGAACACGGTGCGTTCTCCCTGCCTCTGCCGTACGCCTGCAAAAGCCAGCTCGTAATCCCATGGTTCTCGAGAAACCTGCCAGAAAACGCCAGCCACCAGGAGGAGCAGAAATTCTACAGCGCTGCTGTGTTGCCATGGGGACATGGAGAAAGCTGGTTAATTGATAAAATGGAGCCTCCTTAGAAAATAAATAAATATCACAATAGCCTCTCTCCCCAGGGAAGAGAAGGCATGTATGAGACTGACTAAAAGCTTCCCTGACTCCTCCAAGAGAGAGGCTGCTCTAACCACTCTATTTCAAATATTTCAAATGGACCTTTTAAAAATTTCTTTTCCCCTCCTTCTGATTGCTTCTCTCAAGGACAAATGGGCAGGTAAAACAGTCTCTACTGAACAACAGACTGGTATAACCCAATGAAAAGGGGTCTCAGGTTCAACAGCATCAGCGTAAATATAGGGGGAAGCATGTGCGAAGGCAACATCTGTGGTGAATGTTGTATCTGGCGATTACACCCAATTCAAGCCATAATGGATAACCACCATCTTTCCATTTTTTGGATAATCTGTTACTCAACTTTAGCCGCTGCGCATACACAATAGCCAGAATGTAGTAAATAAACCACCAAATACCCAATAAAATCGATGTGTTTGGGTGTAAATATCCAATATCCAGATGGCTATCTGAAAACGTGAACAATATCAGCAAATACAAAATCCACTCTTCGTTTCAGCACTAGACATTCTCCTCCTCAAAGTTTGGGACAGAGAGATGGGACAGCCCCCTCCTCCCATAATTATGGCCCTGTTCTTGCTAAGGGCGACAGACAGTCCTTGGGCCACAGATCTCTAGTCTTGGGGGACGTGTGCGGTTGACAGTATTTCTTTTGAAAATGGATTTTCAAAAGCAAAGAGTTTTGGGAGGCCTAAAAAGACGGTGCCGATTCCCTTCCAACCCCCCCAATTTGGACTATAGTTATTCCACAGTTCAGCAGTCACACCTAATACGAGCCACAGTCAGGGTGTTACCAGTTATGTTTGTAAATGCCGGCCATGCAACCAGCCACACTTTCAAGCTGGGTTGGCTACTGAAAAATCATGGGTGATGACAACACCGGTTTTGTACCCGCACGTACCTGGCACCACTTTCTCTAAATCAGAGCTGAAATGGGTACTGGCAAAAATGGGTATACCCATTGAATCAGCAGTACCTGATCCATCCAACGGTGGATTGGCTACCATGGACTGCCCAAATGCTACCCAGAGGAGTACTCATTTCAACCCTTCCTCCCCCTAGCTTACCTGGGTTCCCGGGGGGCATGGCTGCAATAGGTGGGTGGCAGCAGTGGCACTGGTGAGGTGGCAGTTACAATCTGCGGTGGAAGGAATATCATGGTGGCAAGGGTGTGGTGGCAGTGGCAGGAGCCGTCTGGAAGTCTATGCTGAAGCCTGGGCCAGTCATCCAGAGCCCCTTCTGCTGCACCCTACCACCTACACACACACACACACACACACACACACACACACCACAGCCTCTGCCTCGCCAGTGCCCTCAGCCACCACTGCCACACCCCCTCGGACACAGGCCGGCTGGGGGATGGGTAGAATTTACTATCCCCAGGAGCTCCCCAGCGATGCAGACACTCCTGCAGGTACCCAAAACGGTGCCCACATGCCTAGGAAAGTAGCCATGGATATAAAATCCACTACTCATTTCAGTTCTAGATAAGCACAGCACTGCTCCATGTCCAGTCCATGGTCATCCAAGGGACCATAATACCAGGAGTTGTTGGGGGAAGAGACAATGCTTAGCAGCAGCTCTTCAACTGAGAAGGAAGCTGACCTTACCGCACGGTGACTGACCTGGGCCCCCGCTATCTTCTCTACTTCTAGGGGCCTCATAATGGCATGCCCCCAAGAGAGAGGGCACCAGTGGCCCCGCATTTTATCTTTGCCTTGGACCCTGCAAATTGTAAGGTCGGGTCGGCCCTGAGACCATCCTCATTGTAATTATTCCACTAACTTCTTCTCTTTGCAACTGATCCTACAAACCCAACATGCAGGGCTAACGTAGGGGTAAACAATTGTGGGCATTCTGGGAAGGGGTTGATTGTGCTGGTTATCCGTTAGCTCACCGTTGTTCGCACCGACATTCGCTCTGGAGTAAACAACCACCTACCCTGCTTTACTACCTGTTTCTTCAGGGGTCACAACCTCACCTTTTATCTCGCATTAGCCTCATAGGAGTTAAGGGGGTCATTACTCTTGATTAAGTGACTGAGCAACAAAGTAATAAATTACAAACATTACTAAGAGCAGGGGAAAGAATTTACCGGCGGGAACAAGGAATAAATGTACATTTGAGCCACCACAAGCTTTATGTAAGGGGCTTTCCCATCCATTAATGCTCCCGGCACGCCTGCCTCTCGGCTTGGTTCAGTGCCTAAATGATGATGTGGGATCCGCTGTCTGGTGTCAGCTGGAATGAGAAGGGATGTCAGATGCTGGCCTCCTTTCAGAATCGCTGTCTGCGCTCAGGACACTGGGTATTTGCGATGAACGCCACATTAGAGCAAGCACATCGCACCCTTGTACACACAATTCCGCCTCTTATTTGGTAACGTACCCACTGCTTTTACATGCTGTTTTATTAATCTAGGAGGGAGATGCTAAGGAATGTTCACGGAATTTATTAGAGAAGGGGTGAGCACAAGGCAATAGAGGCATTGTGATTTTTCTCAGATAACTCTACCCTTCCCCCTGATTGAAACTAATGCTCAAATCCCACCAAATGGAACAGATGATTAAATTTTCAAAAAGAAAGCTCAAGCCGTTGACAAAAAAGAATGGGCTTTTGTACTTTGCTGTTTATAATGGAAAGTGGTCCTGCCTTTAACTTTTTAGCCGTAACTGCGGCTAGAAAAATCTAATCGGGTCTCAGCAAAATATCGCAGGTATTCGAAATCTTCCAAGGAAGGAACTATATTTTATTCACACATCACTGTCCTTGACTGACCTTGAACAATCCAGACAGCTCACACCCATTCTGCCCTTCTAATGCCACACTGTTCTGCGTGGGCAGGTTTCTCTCAGAAAGGGGGTGTGACAGTCCCTTTCTGACATGGCTCCAGAGTGGCACGATGACACTGCTTTGCGCAAAGGGCAGGGTTATCTCAAGAGGTGTGACAGCCTCTTTGACCCTCCCCCCTTTCTCCACGGCCCTGCCCCCTGAGGACCGTAGTGATGTCATGATATTCTGTAAGGGGCCGGGTTACCTCAGAGAGTCAGAAAAGAGCATGACGGCCTCTTTGCTCCTCCCTCTCCGACGTGATCCCATCCCCATAAAGGTTTCCTCCCAAAGGGAAGAGAGAACCTTAGTTTTGACCAAGCCGTAGAGTTTGCTTTGAGGAGTCTACACATTTGTACTGGTGGCCAAGCCAACCAAAGCTTTCTTCTCAGCACAAGCCATTTTTCTAAAGTCAGACGCATTCATTACAGCCACCGAGTGGCCCCTTTTTTATATAACATTTTACAAACAACAGGATCTGTCCCTGGAGAGCTGCCATCTTTCATTCTGTAACAAGGGTCACATTCTTCACCACTCAAAACCGAATACCATCCTGCTCTAAGCCAGCAACAACACCATCTTCTCTACATGTACTGACTTTCCACAGACATGAGCAGCGTAAGACAGGCTGTTCCTATCCGATGCAGGACATGCAAGGAGTGACAGTCTAGAAGGGATTTTTTCATGCATTCCAAGGAGACCAAAATACACCCTTTCCTCATACTATATGGCCCTTTCTTGTAACGTGGTTGAGACAGGCCAACCACATATTAGGTAGGGTAAGGGGAGCAGGACTACTGTATCTACCTCAAAAGGCGGCTGGATGGTGATAGGGTTACCACCTCTCTGGGTTTCACCCAGAGACTCCTAGCTGCTGGTGCACACTCTGGGCAATGAGGCACTAGGCCTCAGCTGCTGAAGAGAAGTCGTCCACAACCCCCAGGGACCTTGAAGACCCCTCCACTGATAGGTCTCGGTGGCATTTTGTGAGGTTCTGTAATATATGGTAAGTTCAAAATGATGGAGTGGCACGATGGGAAATTCATTTGCACTCAAAATTTGCATAGTTTTCAGGATTTTTGTTAATTTGCATTATTTATTCTGCTTGCAAAATCTCGATTTTCTGCCCGCAGAATTTGGGTTTCCCAACTGCAGACTACATGCAGCCCTGTGCTACTAGAGTGAAAGGTTTCCGGTTGCATCCCTGTCATTCGCTGTGACGTTGCCAGTAGACCTAATGTAAAGCAAGGATTTAGCCACATTTATTCAACTAATGCTGATTAAAGAAATAGCAAGCACATTAGCTAGCTCTCTGACAATAAGCTAAAAAGTAAGGCTAGCAAGCTATTTTAGACTCTTAAGTCATTATAGTTGAAGAGTATTAAGCAGGCTGGTTTAGAAGCACCCTTAGAGGAGTCAGAAAAATTAACAGATTACGGACAGATTGCAGAAGAGAGCAGATCTTTGTACTGTTTGCGGCTTGTAAGTTTTTCCATGGTGATTAGTGTGTGTATTTGGTTCAAGCAACATTCCAAAAGGAAATACAGGCAGACTCCAAGCTGCCTGTACAGCTTGAAGGTGAAGCTAGCAGAAGGGGGGTGAAGCTAGCAGAAGCTAATACCCAAGAGGAGTTGCCTTTTTCGTTTGGGAGCTAGTTTGCAGAAGTTGCAGTGTCAAAGGTCCTGGGTTCTAGTCTGTCCTATACCATTACGTCTCCTCTTGGTTAGCATCTTTGCAAAGAATGAAGTAGAAGGTTTTAGTTTCTCAGCTCACAGGGTTGACATGAAAAAGGGTTGGAAACAAAGAGCGGGAGAAGTTAGAGTTAGAGGTTGTGCACTAGTGTGTGTGTCATTTTATGGGTTTTGCTTTTTTCTTTTGCACAGAAGTTCAGTTTGGCTCTGCAAATTTGACAGGACTATCTAAGGCATCAAAATTATTACATGACACACGTATAGCCCCACATCCAGAGCCCCTCCCCATACACACGCATCCATGCCACACACAAACATAGCCCGAAAGCCAGCCACGCACACGCAGAACTCCTCAAACTCAGGCCCGCAGCTATATGCACCCACACACTCACACAAACACAGCCCAAAGCCATGCTCACACAGCCCTATAGCCGGTCCCACAGGCACACACAGACACACTCCCCGACATAGACACTTAGGAGAGACGAAGGAGGCGGGGGCCCGGCTGCATCTCCAGCCGTTCGGAAACAGCACACACTGACAGGCAGCAGCACACTGGCACACCCGCCAACATTTGATGGAGAGAAATAGGTACATTTCATGCCATCCCTATTTGCATAAATGTGCATGTGTTGAGGAAAATTGGTAATAGCACTGACTAACTTTGGGGCTGAGCTGGGGAAAAAAAAGGGTGTCTGCATGAGATCCTCCATGTACACAGCAGTTTGTCTGCGCAGGACTGATGGTTCATGTTAAAACTCAGCCTTATTAAGAAGTCAAAATTCTAAAATGTGCACATTGGCTTTGGCTCTAAAGTTTAGTTTTAAAAACACTCAGAAGATCCCAGGTGGAAGAAATGACCGTTCCTCTTTCAACATGACAAAGAATGGTCTCTCAAACACACACACACCCCCAACACCCCCGTCCTACCTTTTTTAGTTTTCATCTTGATCCCAGGCACACAGATTCCCTCCTACCTGGGTGTTACCTTTCTTTGTTCTTTGACAGCCCTGCTTATCCCTAACTTTGTAAAGTGAGAAAAGGTGCTTCTCCCTCAGAAATGAACAAACAGCAGCAGCCAGGGTAGATAGTCAGCAACCTCTTTCCCCTGATGGATTAATGATACAAACCTTACAATGGTACAAAAGTGGTACAAGTTAACAAAACTCATTACTGTACGGGGTAAAAAGGTACTGTTGGAAGGTATGCATCGGGACCAAGAAGCAGCATGTACAACCCAACACAGAAGCTGCAGGGGAGACAAGTCTGGAGCAAAACATGGAGTGGAGAGCTGGTTGGCGTCAACCTGACTCAAGGACCATAGTGCAATATTAAGGTTCCCATTTGGGCCTCCAAATATCACGTATTCAGGTTCACTCCTGTGCCACTCCTTTGGGCTTATTCCCCAAGGCTATGACAGAGTACTGAGTAGTCAGTCAATCAGTCTCTCTCACACACAAATGTATCTGAGCTAAATATAGCAATGCACTATTCGGGGCTTACCAAATACTGCTCTTTCAGCTATATTCAGTGATTATCCAAAGCCAAGTGCTCAGTCCTAGTGTTTAGTCACCATATTATGCCCCCCTTAAATATGAGAGGCCTGAGGTAATTGACCTCTTCTTTTCCCCTGCCTTCCCAAATAGCTCTGACAGTATTGGCTTAATGCAGAGGTAGAGAACCCCTCTCCCCCCCACATAACCTGGCCCAAAGTTCTGCACACTGGATTTTACCACCAGGGATCAGGGGGGGGTGTAGTCACCAGCTACAGCAGAAGCACTTTCGGCTAGGGCTTTGCCCTCCCACCAAACTCTCAGAAGGGGGGGGGAGAGGGGGGCAGAGCCCTGGTTCAGAATGCTCCCTAGCACCCAGAAGCTTCTCCCGGCCTGTATTCTGACTGCAGACCACCAGGAAATGTTTGGCGGGCCTCAGTCAAAGTAAATTTGGGGGAGCCTCCAGTGGGCAGATGGAGGGGTACTGTGGGCTAGATGTGGTCCACAGGCTGGCGGTTCCTTGCCTTTGGCTTAATGCGTTGGCAAGCACAATACTGCAGTCTCCCATGCAACAGACGTGTGACTTACGATAGCAGCTGGCAGGGATACATTTACAGCGAACGCTATATACCGAGACTGAGCTGCATTTAGCTGAACTAAAAGTGCACAGAGTTAATGCACATTAAGAGCAATAAAAGAGGATTGTGCGGATACGCTTCACGCTTTTGGGAGCCATGGCTTTAAGCGTAACTACACGCCTGCTGCTGCTGAACAGGAAAGATGCTGAACTGAAGGCTAAACATTTCAGAGAAACAAAGATAGACGAGTCTGTGAGTCAGCACGTTTTTTGAGGATACGTTAAGACATTTCGAACGCGATCATGTGAACAGTTGAAACATTTCATTTAAAAACACTTCCTGGTTTTAGTTTTTTTTAAAAAAAATGCCTTTCTCCAGGTTTAACTGAACCGTTTCAGTTTGGAAAACGGTGTAGAGCAATCGTTTTAATGGCGTAAACGGCTGGAGCGTTTTGGTTTTAGTAAAAGATCATCTCAACAATTAGAACGTTAGAACATTTTGGTTTTAGTAAAGATTGTCTAAACGGAGTAAGTCATATCCTTCTGTCTGTTAAGAACATTTTAGTGTAATTGTCTAAAAACAGCCTCAGTCAGAAAGAGAAACCACAGGACACACATGCGGTTGTCCATGGCAAGGGATTTCCCAGGCCACGAGAACTTGGTAGGTTGAAGGCAAGCTTTAGGATGGCTAGGATTAAGGACAGGAAGACAACTGCTCTCAGTAAACCGATCTGACAAAGAGACAGACAGGCAGGTCTTTAATGAGACATTTACAAATGATTTCCCAGACAGAGAGCTGGGCCACGTAAGCAATGAGAAAAGTCTCTTGGGATTAGGGCCGAGAGGTAAGGGGGAGCCAGGTTGTGAAGGGTTTTGTAAATGAATACCAGGAGTTTGTGAAGGATGCATTGGGGAAGGGGGAGCCAGTGAAGCAAGGAGAGGAGAGACTGCACGTGGTCAAAGCGACGGGCTGAGTGGATGACCCTAGCAGCGGAGTTTTGGATGGAGATAAGGGGGAGGACAGGTGAGAGCGGGGGAGGCCAGGAAGGAGGAGGTTGGAGTAGTCAAGGCGAAAGATGACCATGGTGTGAACAAGGGTTTTGGCTGAGGAGACAGAGAGAAAGGGGCGAATCCGAGCAATGTTATGGAGGGCGAAGCGACAGAACTTGGCAACAGAGTCGATGTAAGGTTTAAAGGAAAGGTGAGTATCGAAGACGAAGCCCAAGCTACGGGCTTGGGAAACGGGACAAATGGTGACCCCATCGATAAGGATGGACAGAGGGAGAGGAAGGGTAGGGAGGAAAGATAAGGAGTTCAGTCTTGNCCAACTTGTGGGAGAGGACTATCTATACAACTGGACCAACTTGTGGGAGAGGACCAAGCATGGCAACGTCTTATGATTTGCATGCACTTATCACATCCAGTAATGCTATGGTTTCCCGTCATCCCTAAAATGACCACTAGCCAGCTGTGACTCAGCGAGATCACACAACTGACTCATCTATCAAAGATACAAGGATCGTCAGAAACTCTGCCTTTGCCAAAATAAAAAAACCTACCAAGTCCTATGCCTACCAGGAGAGGGACAAGCTTAGTAGTGCTTAATTCAGTTTTCAATCCCCACTTTAATTAAATTACTGTTGCAGAACTACTGTAATGACATCATCCCAGTCCCAGAATCTCATTATCATCATCTAAATGCAGTAAATAATTAGGAGACACTACAAGACTCCCGAGCGGAGCTAGCAGAGCAGACCCACCATAGTGGCCATTAGCATTCATTAGGAGAGGTGAATTGTTCAATAGAACAGTTCCTCATTTACAGTCTGCCTTAAGAGCCACCCCCTCTGCCATGCCCACAATGAAGGAGTTCATTATTTTATATCATCCTCATTGTGATGATGTACAGATAATTATCAGCGCCAGGGAGGGTACTAGCCATCCAAGTTCATCATCTTGAGAAGTCTGTGGGAATCCCAGGACTGGGATTCTCAGAATCATACACATAGGATGCCATTGAGCACTGATTGGCTGGCTGGATTGTGGCTGGTACCACTTTTTTTTTAAAAAGGGGGAGCTGAGGCTAAGAGATGGGTGACTTGCCAAAGGCCACCCAGTTAGATGAGAATCTGAACCCAAGACTCACTAAGTCTAGGTAAACAGACGCAGGGCTGGTCACCCCTGGAGCTCCTGCGGGAGTGCCTGGGTCGGGTTTATAGGGTTCCCCAGCCCGCAAGTTCACCCGTGCCCCCCTCCACCACTTGGCATCGCGCAGGGCAACGGCTGGCCAGGAGAATCGCTGCAGAGCTTCTGCAGTTCCGCCTCGAGCTGGCGCCCTGGGTTTGGCTGGCCCACTCCGCTGCTGGTGGTCCGAGATGCTCCAGAGCATCACAAGCGGGGCTGGAGCGAAGCTGGCAGCTCCAACATCTGGCAGCTCTGCTCCAACATCTGGTGTCACGCCTTTAGCTAGATGGGCCAGTAAGGCCATCTGTCTGTTTACGCCCACGGTTTCAAGTTCCAACACCATGTTCACTGCTCAAAGATATGCATTCGCTATTTACAGGTGGGGAACTGAGGCAACAAAGACCAAGGCTACAAACCTCTGCCATTGAAATCAATGCCAAAGTAGGCATGCAGAGGGCACCAGGATCCAGGGCCCATGGGCACCAGCAGAGTGGCCAAACAGATGCATTTGCCACCATCCGTGGCCATAGCTCCACCCCTTTGGAGCGCCATGACACTGTCTGGACACATGTTGGAAAGGGGACATGGCGAAGGGACTCTCCAGGTTCCTTTCCAATGTGGCCACGCACCGTTCAGAGACTCGCGATGTTGCAAGGTTCCACTGGGGGTGGGACCAGGTCAGAAAGGGAGCGGGGTAGTCCCACCTCCAGGTCCAAGCCCGCTCTAGGCCGCCGGAACCTTGTGATGCTCTAGCTTCGGGCCAGACAGAGCAGCAACAGCTCTGCACATGGCAAACCAGGAGGACGTGAGAAATGCTAGTGCTGCTGATTATGGCTGCGGGCCTTGGACAACGGGCTGGCCAGCCCTGCTGAAAGCTGAGACTATGCAAAGAGCAGGTAGAGGGCAGATGCACAAACTAAATGCTAACAGGATGCCCTTGAACACTGCCAGCTCATTAGGCAGACAAAGGGTATTGACCGGTGAATATTTTAGTCCTCATGGTGAGTGCAAAGCACATGCCTGCTCCGTCATTGTCCTTCAGATCTGCTCTGCACATCACTGTCACCGCTACATCCCTATTCCCCTCCAAAAAATGCTACTGCCAGAGGGATTCAAAACAAAGCAGGAAGACAATTTGCCCTTCACAGAAGGTGAGGAGGGAAGGGGTGGGGTGGGGGGGGGAGAATGTGTCAGGAACACGGTGCGTTCTCCCTGCCTCTGCCGTACGCCTGCAAAAGCCAGCTCGTAATCCCATGGTTCTCGAGAAACCTGCCAGAAAACGCCAGCCACCAGGAGGAGCAGAAATTCTACAGCGCTGCTGTGTTGCCATGGGGACATGGAGAAAGCTGGTTAATTGATAAAATGGAGCCTCCTTAGAAAATAAATAAATATCACAATAGACTCTCTCCCCAGGGAAGAGAAGGCATGTATGAGACTGACTAAAAGCTTCCCTGACTCCTCCAAGAGAGAGGCTGCTCTAACCACTCTATTTCAAATATTTCAAATGGACCTTTTAAAAATTTCTTTTCCCCTCCTTCTGATTGCTTCTCTCAAGGACAAATGGGCAGGTAAAACAGTCTCTACTGAACAACAGACTGGTATAACCCAATGAAAAGGGGTCTCAGGTTCAACAGCATCAGCGTAAATATAGGGGGAAGCATGTGCGAAGGCAACATCTGTGGTGAATGTTGTATCTGGCGATTACACCCAATTCAAGCCATAATGGATAACCACCATCTTTCCATTTTTTGGATAATCTGTTACTCAACTTTAGCCGCTGCGCATACACAATAGCCAGAATGTAGTAAATAAACCACCAAATACCCAATAAAATCGATGTGTTTGGGTGTAAATATCCAATATCCAGATGGCTATCTGAAAACGTGAACAATATCAGCAAATACAAAATCCACTCTTCGTTTCAGCACTAGACATTCTCCTCCTCAAAGTTTGGGACAGAGAGATGGGACAGCCCCCTCCTCCCATAATTATGGCCCTGTTCTTGCTAAGGGCGACAGACAGTCCTTGGGCCACAGATCTCTAGTCTTGGGGGACGTGTGCGGTTGACAGTATTTCTTTTGAAAATGGATTTTCAAAAGCAAAGAGTTTTGGGAGGCCTAAAAAGACGGTGCCGATTCCCTTCCAACCCCCCCAATTTGGACTATAGTTATTCCACAGTTCAGCAGTCACACCTAATACGAGCCACAGTCAGGGTGTTACCAGTTATGTTTGTAAATGCCGGCCATGCAACCAGCCACACTTTCAAGCTGGGTTGGCTACTGAAAAATCATGGGTGATGACAACACCGGTTTTGTACCCGCACGTACCTGGCACCACTTTCTCTAAATCAGAGCTGAAATGGGTACTGGCAAAAATGGGTATACCCATTGAATCAGCAGTACCTGATCCATCCAACGGTGGATTGGCTACCATGGACTGCCCAAATGCTACCCAGAGGAGTACTCATTTCAACCCTTCCTCCCCCTAGCTTACCTGGGTTCCCGGGGGGCATGGCTGCAATAGGTGGGTGGCAGCAGTGGCACTGGTGAGGTGGCAGTTACAATCTGCGGTGGAAGGAATATCATGGTGGCAAGGGTGTGGTGGCAGTGGCAGGAGCCGTCTGGAAGTCTATGCTGAAGCCTGGGCCAGTCATCCAGAGCCCCTTCTGCTGCACCCTACCACCTACACACACACACACACACACACACACACACACCACAGCCTCTGCCTCGCCAGTGCCCTCAGCCACCACTGCCACACCCCCTCGGACACAGGCCGGCTGGGGGATGGGTAGAATTTACTATCCCCAGGAGCTCCCCAGCGATGCAGACACTCCTGCAGGTACCCAAAACGGTGCCCACATGCCTAGGAAAGTAGCCATGGATATAAAATCCACTACTCATTTCAGTTCTAGATAAGCACAGCACTGCTCCATGTCCAGTCCATGGTCATCCAAGGGACCATAATACCAGGAGTTGTTGGGGGAAGAGACAATGCTTAGCAGCAGCTCTTCAACTGAGAAGGAAGCTGACCTTACCGCACGGTGACTGACCTGGGCCCCCGCTATCTTCTCTACTTCTAGGGGCCTCATAATGGCATGCCCCCAAGAGAGAGGGCACCAGTGGCCCCGCATTTTATCTTTGCCTTGGACCCTGCAAATTGTAAGGTCGGGTCGGCCCTGAGACCATCCTCATTGTAATTATTCCACTAACTTCTTCTCTTTGCAACTGATCCTACAAACCCAACATGCAGGGCTAACGTAGGGGTAAACAATTGTGGGCATTCTGGGAAGGGGTTGATTGTGCTGGTTATCCGTTAGCTCACCGTTGTTCGCACCGACATTCGCTCTGGAGTAAACAACCACCTACCCTGCTTTACTACCTGTTTCTTCAGGGGTCACAACCTCACCTTTTATCTCGCATTAGCCTCATAGGAGTTAAGGGGGTCATTACTCTGGATTAAGTGACTGAGCAACAAAGTAATAAATTACAAACATTACTAAGAGCAGGGGAAAGAATTTACCGGCGGGAACAAGGAATAAATGTACATTTGAGCCACCACAAGCTTTATGTAAGGGGCTTTCCCATCCATTAATGCTCCCGGCACGCCTGCCTCTCGGCTTGGTTCAGTGCCTAAATGATGATGTGGGATCCGCTGTCTGGTGTCAGCTGGAATGAGAAGGGATGTCAGATGCTGGCCTCCTTTCAGAATCGCTGTCTGCGCTCAGGACACTGGGTATTTGCGATGAACGCCACATTAGAGCAAGCACATCGCACCCTTGTACACACAATTCCGCCTCTTATTTGGTAACGTACCCACTGCTTTTACATGCTGTTTTATTAATCTAGGAGGGAGATGCTAAGGAATGTTCACGGAATTTATTAGAGAAGGGGTGAGCACAAGGCAATAGAGGCATTGTGATTTTTCTCAGATAACTCTACCCTTCCCCCTGATTGAAACTAATGCTCAAATCCCACCAAATGGAACAGATGATTAAATTTTCAAAAAGAAAGCTCAAGCCGTTGACAAAAAAGAATGGGCTTTTGTACTTTGCTGTTTATAATGGAAAGTGGTCCTGCCTTTAACTTTTTAGCCGTAACTGCGGCTAGAAAAATCTAATCGGGTCTCAGCAAAATATCGCAGGTATTCGAAATCTTCCAAGGAAGGAACTATATTTTATTCACACATCACTGTCCTTGACTGACCTTGAACAATCCAGACAGCTCACACCCATTCTGCCCTTCTAATGCCACACTGTTCTGCGTGGGCAGGTTTCTCTCAGAAAGGGGGTGTGACAGTCCCTTTCTGACATGGCTCCAGAGTGGCACGATGACACTGCTTTGCGCAAAGGGCAGGGTTATCTCAAGAGGTGTGACAGCCTCTTTGACCCTCCCCCCTTTCTCCACGGCCCTGCCCCCTGAGGACCGTAGTGATGTCATGATATTCTGTAAGGGGCCGGGTTACCTCAGAGAGTCAGAAAAGAGCATGACGGCCTCTTTGCTCCTCCCTCTCCGACGTGATCCCATCCCCATAAAGGTTTCCTCCCAAAGGGAAGAGAGAACCTTAGTTTTGACCAAGCCGTAGAGTTTGCTTTGAGGAGTCTACACATTTGGACTGGTGGCCAAGCCAACCAAAGCTTTCTTCTCAGCACAAGCCATTTTTCTAAAGTCAGACGCATTCATTACAGCCACCGAGTGGCCCCTTTTTTATATAACATTTTACAAACAACAGGATCTGTCCCTGGAGAGCTGCCATCTTTCATTCTGTAACAAGGGTCACATTCTTCACCACTCAAAACCGAATACCATCCTGCTCTAAGCCAGCAACAACACCATCTTCTCTACATGTACTGACTTTCCACAGACATGAGCAGCGTAAGACAGGCTGTTCCTATCCGATGCAGGACATGCAAGGAGTGACAGTCTAGAAGGGATTTTTTCATGCATTCCAAGGAGACCAAAATACACCCTTTCCTCATACTATATGGCCCTTTCTTGTAACGTGGTTGAGACAGGCCAACCACATATTAGGTAGGGTAAGGGGAGCAGGACTACTGTATCTACCTCAAAAGGCGGCTGGATGGTGATAGGGTTACCACCTCTCTGGGTTTCACCCAGAGACTCCTAGCTGCTGGTGCACACTCTGGGCAATGAGGCACTAGGCCTCAGCTGCTGAAGAGAAGTCGTCCACAACCCCCAGGGACCTTGAAGACCCCTCCACTGATAGGTCTCGGTGGCATTTTGTGAGGTTCTGTAATATATGGTAAGTTCAAAATGATGGAGTGGCACGATGGGAAATTCATTTGCACTCAAAATTTGCATAGTTTTCAGGATTTTTGTTAATTTGCATTATTTATTCTGCTTGCAAAATCTCGATTTTCTGCCCGCAGAATTTGGGTTTCCCAACTGCAGACTACATGCAGCCCTGTGCTACTAGAGTGAAAGGTTTCCGGTTGCATCCCTGTCATTCGCTGTGACGTTGCCAGTAGACCTAATGTAAAGCAAGGATTTAGCCACATTTATTCAACTAATGCTGATTAAAGAAATAGCAAGCACATTAGCTAGCTCTCTGACAATAAGCTAAAAAGTAAGGCTAGCAAGCTATTTTAGACTCTTAAGTCATTATAGTTGAAGAGTATTAAGCAGGCTGGTTTAGAAGCACCCTTAGAGGAGTCAGAAAAATTAACAGATTACGGACAGATTGCAGAAGAGAGCAGATCTTTGTACTGTTTGGGGCTTGTAAGTTTTTCCATGGTGATTAGTGTGTGTATTTGGTTCAAGCAACATTCCAAAAGGAAATACAGGCAGACTCCAAGCTGCCTGTACAGCTTGAAGGTGAAGCTAGCAGAAGGGGGGTGAAGCTAGCAGAAGCTAATACCCAAGAGGAGTTGCCTTTTTCGTTTGGGAGCTAGTTTGCAGAAGTTGCAGTGTCAAAGGTCCTGGGTTCTAGTCTGTCCTATACCATTACGTCTCCTCTTGGTTAGCATCTTTGCAAAGAATGAAGTAGAAGGTTTTAGTTTCTCAGCTCACAGGGTTGACATGAAAAAGGGTTGGAAACAAAGAGCGGGAGAAGTTAGAGTTAGAGGTTGTGCACTAGTGTGTGTGTCATTTTATGGGTTTTGCTTTTTTCTTTTGCACAGAAGTGCAGTTTGGCTCTGCAAATTTGACAGGACTATCTAAGGCATCAAAATTATTACATGACACACGTATAGCCCCACATCCAGAGCCCCTCCCCATACACACGCATCCATGCCACACACAAACATAGCCCGAAAGCCAGCCACGCACACGCAGAACTCCTCAAACTCAGGCCCGCAGCTATATGCACCCACACACTCACACAAACACAGCCCAAAGCCATGCTCACACAGCCCTATAGCCGGTCCCACAGGCACACACAGACACACTCCCCGACATAGACACTTAGGAGAGACGAAGGAGGCGGGGGCCCGGCTGCATCTCCAGCCGTTCGGAAACAGCACACACTGACAGGCAGCAGCACACTGGCACACCCGCCAACATTTGATGGAGAGAAATAGGTACATTTCATGCCATCCCTATTTGCATAAATGTGCATGTGTTGAGGAAAATTGGTAATAGCACTGACTAACTTTGGGGCTGAGCTGGGGAAAAAAAAGGGTGTCTGCATGAGATCCTCCATGTACACAGCAGTTGGTCTGCGCAGGACTGATGGTTCATGTTAAAACTCAGCCTTATTAAGAAGTCAAAATTCTAAAATGTGCACATTGGCTTTGGCTCTAAAGTTTAGTTTTAAAAACACTCAGAAGATCCCAGGTGGAAGAAATGACCGTTCCTCTTTCAACATGACAAAGAATGGTCTCTCAAACACACACACACCCCCAACACCCCCGTCCTACCTTTTTTAGTTTTCATCTTGATCCCAGGCACACAGATTCCCTCCTACCTGGGTGTTACCTTTCTTTGTTCTTTGACAGCCCTGCTTATCCCTAACTTTGTAAAGTGAGAAAAGGTGCTTCTCCCTCAGAAATGAACAAACAGCAGCAGCCAGGGTAGATAGTCAGCAACCTCTTTCCCCTGATGGATTAATGATACAAACCTTACAATGGTACAAAAGTGGTACAAGTTAACAAAACTCATTACTGTACGGGGTAAAAAGGTACTGTTGGAAGGTATGCATCGGGACCAAGAAGCAGCATGTACAACCCAACACAGAAGCTGCAGGGGAGACAAGTCTGGAGCAAAACATGGAGTGGAGAGCTGGTTGGCGTCAACCTGACTCAAGGACCATAGTGCAATATTAAGGTTCCCATTTGGGCCTCCAAATATCACGTATTCAGGTTCACTCCTGTGCCACTCCTTTGGGCTTATTCCCCAAGGCTATGACAGAGTACTGAGTAGTCAGTCAATCAGTCTCTCTCACACACAAATGTATCTGAGCTAAATATAGCAATGCACTATTCGGGGCTTACCAAATACTGCTCTTTCAGCTATATTCAGTGATTATCCAAAGCCAAGTGCTCAGTCCTAGTGTTTAGTCACCATATTATGCCCCCCTTAAATATGAGAGGCCTGAGGTAATTGACCTCTTCTTTTCCCCTGCCTTCCCAAATAGCTCTGACAGTATTGGCTTAATGCAGAGGTAGAGAACCCCTCTCCCCCCCACATAACCTGGCCCAAAGTTCTGCACACTGGATTGTACCACCAGGGATCAGGGGGGGGTGTAGTCACCAGCTACAGCAGAAGCACTTTCGGCTAGGGCTTTGCCCTCCCACCAAACTCTCAGAAGGGGGGGGGAGAGGGGGGCAGAGCCCTGGTTCAGAATGCTCCCTAGCACCCAGAAGCTTCTCCCGGCCTGTATTCTGACTGCAGACCACCAGGAAATGTTTGGCGGGCCTCAGTCAAAGTAAATTTGGGGGAGCCTCCAGTGGGCAGATGGAGGGGTACTGTGGGCTAGATGTGGTCCACAGGCTGGCGGTTCCTTGCCTTTGGCTTAATGCGTTGGCAAGCACAATACTGCAGTCTCCCATGCAACAGACGTGTGACTTACGATAGCAGCTGGCAGGGATACATTTACAGCGAACGCTATATACCGAGACTGAGCTGCATTTAGCTGAACTAAAAGTGCACAGAGTTAATGCACATTAAGAGCAATAAAAGAGGATTGTGCGGATACGCTTCACGCTTTTGGGAGCCATGGCTTTAAGCGTAACTACACGCCTGCTGCTGCTGAACAGGAAAGATGCTGAACTGAAGGCTAAACATTTCAGAGAAACAAAGATAGACGAGTCTGTGAGTCAGCACGTTTTTTGAGGATACGTTAAGACATTTCGAACGCGATCATGTGAACAGTTGAAACATTTCATTTAAAAACACTTCCTGGTTTTAGTTTTTTTTTAAAAAAATGCCTTTCTCCAGGTTTAACTGAACCGTTTCAGTTTGGAAAACGGTGTAGAGCAATCGTTTTAATGGCGTAAACGGCTGGAGCGTTTTGGTTTTAGTAAAAGATCATCTCAACAATTAGAACGTTAGAACATTTTGGTTTTAGTAAAGATTGTCTAAACGGAGTAAGTCATATCCTTCTGTCTGTTAAGAACATTTTAGTGTAATTGTCTAAAAACAGCCTCAGTCAGAAAGAGAAACCACAGGACACACATGCGGTTGTCCATGGCAAGGGATTTCCCAGGCCACGAGAACTTGGTAGGTTGAAGGCAAGCTTTAGGATGGCTAGGATTAAGGACAGGAAGACAACTGCTCTCAGTAAACCGATCTGACAAAGAGACAGACAGGCAGGTCTTTAATGAGACATTTACAAATGATTTCCCAGACAGAGAGCTGGGCCACGTAAGCAATGAGAAAAGTCTCTTGGGATTAGGGCCGAGAGGTAAGGGGGAGCCAGGTTGTGAAGGGTTTTGTAAATGAATACCAGGAGTTTGTGAAGGATGCATTGGGGAAGGGGGAGCCAGTGAAGCGAGGCGAGGAGAGGCTGCACGTGGTCGAAGCGACGGGCTGAGTGGATGACCCTAGCAGCGGAGTTTTGGATGGAGATAAGGGGGAGGACAGGTGAGAGCGGGGGAGGCCAGGAAGGAGGAGGTTGGAGTAGTCAAGGCGAAAGATGACCATGGTGTGAACAAGGGTTTTGGCTGAGGAGACAGAGAGAAAGGGGCGAATCCGAGCAATGTTATGGAGGGCGAAGCGACAGAACTTGGCAACAGAGTCGATGTAAGGTTTAAAGGAAAGGTGAGTATCGAAGATGAAGCCCAAGCTACGGGCTTGGGGAACAGGACAGATGGTGACCCCATCAATAAGGATGGACAGGGAAGAGGGAGAGGGAGGGTAGGGAGGAAAGATAAGGAG
>QEPC01015455.1:146112-205975 GCA_003113815.1 Sphenodon punctatus | reverse complement strand
GGCACTTTTCACCAACTCCATCTGGTGAGGAGGCTGCGGCCCTTTCTTTCTGGTTCAGACCTGGCCACCATCATCCATGCCTTTATTACCTGAAGACTAGATTAGCCCAATGCGCTCTGTGTCTGTCTCTTATACACATCTAGATGTGTATAAGAGACAGGAGCATTAGCGAGCAGCCTGTGGGGAGTATGGAGTTAGGGAAAACCCAATGAAAGTGACAGGTTATTAGGAGGGTTTTGAAGGTCGACACGGAGGGAGCAGAGAGCATTTGTTCAAGGTGGGAGCTCCATGGGGCAGGACGGGAGACAGGGCAAAGGTGGTTTAGGGAGCAGGCGACGCGACTCTGGGGCGGGTGAGGGTGGTGGCAAAAGAGGATCAAGGTTGGAGCCAATGCAGCCCTGCAACCTGTATTTCTCATACGTTTCCTGTACAAATGTGCATACCTGGCCATCCTAGGCCTTCTGGGAGCTGGGGCATCACCACCTTCATGGGTAAGCCCTGTCCCCTACCCTGGAGGCCCTGCCTACTTGTCCTTGGATGGACCCATCATTGGGACGCGAGTTTAGGCCTGCCAAAGCCTTACTACGCCTCTGTCCATGCTCAATGGACCTGCCTACCACTTGCTGGCTTAAGCTGATCCAGCAGCTGAAGACCCCAAAAAAAAAAGACTCCACATCTTATTATGGAATCCCCAAACCTCCCAGTCTCCCTGACTTCAAATCCCTTTAGTATAAACCCACAGAGACTAATTATTCGAGCAGACCGGAGCCCAAGCCTCTTCTTCCCTTCTAATGGCTCCGAGAAAGCCCTGGGCTGTTTTGTTTTGTCTCTCAAGAACGATGGAATCACAAGTCAGAATGGGTCTGGGCATTAAAGTTTTATTAAAAATAATGCATGGGAGTTCCTAAGCAACGTTCACAGCAGTTTCCCAGTCTTGTGGCAATTTTCGGAAGCTGTTCTCAGTGTGCTTCGTATAGGGCCACCTTTTAAAATGGGGGGACACTCTGGAGCTGAGCCCGACGGACTGTTATGTCCTGTGGGGACAGGGGACGTCCATTGAGTTCTAGGGAGCTGCAGGGCTCTAAAATCTCTAGTCCGAGCTCTCGCCATAACCATCTCGTTTCTACTCAGCATTCCTCTGCCAAGGTCATATACCTTTGATCAACCCCTTCTCTGCTCCCTTTGCCTTTTGGCATCCTTGACTAATTCACCACCCAGACTTTTCATGGCCTTGCTCCTTCCTAGCTTTCCACCTTCCTTTCCCACTGCGTTCCCACCCAGAAGCTTCACTCCTCACTAGGGTGGCCATACCTCCCCTTTAAAAGTGGACACTTATGAAAAACACATGTTGCAGGGCTGCATTCGTTCAAGTGCTGCCCTGCATCATGCATTTTTCGTAAGCACCTTCTTTTAAAGGGGAGGTATGGCCACCCTACCTCTCACCCATCATCTCTCCCCCACCCCAAAATCTCTGGTTCCCTAAATCATCTTTGCCTCTCCTCCCAGGCTGCCCCGTATGCTTGGAAATCCCCACTCTGAACACCTACGCTCTGCTCCTTCCCTCCCAAACTTCCTATTCCCTGCTGAAAAAACAAACAACCCCAAAAACGTACCTCTTTAATCAGGCTTTCCTTAGTTCCTCATCATGACCGACTGCTCTCTGACGCTCCTGTTACCATTCTACTGCCCAGGGTCCCCTCCTCCCGTGTAACCAAGTCAAGCACGTGCACCTGCGACTTCTCAGTTTCACAAATGGATTCCCGTCTCTCCCTACGTTCCCCTCTCCCTTGTCCATCCTAGATTGTAAATAGGGGTGGAGAAACTTTTCCCTATCAGGGGCTATTTTAAAAATTAGCACAAGGTCTGAGGGTTGTATAGAATTCCGGGGTGGGAATGCTTAAGGGGTGTGCTTGGTCCAGATCATGAATCTGCGCCCCTGATCTGTCCCCCCCCCATATTCGCGTGCATGCCCTCATCTCTGGTTCCTAACTCAGAGGTCAGCCTTTCAGTGCTTGGGGGTCCGAGCCGGAACTGGGGACCAGACCCAGTAACCGGAAAGAGACCACATATAAAGCTAGCCATAAGCCACATTTGACCCCCGGGCCTGGGGTTCCCCACCCCTGATGCAAGTCCCCTGGGGCTCTCTCTCTTAAAGATTGCTCAATATCAGGCATATTGCTGGCATTCTATAAATAATTCATTATTATTAGGGATGTGCATTATGTTCTGCGGAGCTGTGGGGTTCTGAAAGATGAGGCGTATGCCTTAAACATAAGGGATGGCTGGCAGTCCTAATGGCTTGAGTATCGAAGGTGAGGTTCAGGATGCAGGAGCTGAGCTTTGGTCAGTGGAAGCATCTAGGCTTTGGGGCCTGTCCCATTCATGATCCTAGACCAGAGGTGGATAGTTGGCAGCTTGGGAGCCACACGCAGGTTTTGGGTCCTGGTGCTGCAGCTCTTGCCAAAGTGCCCAGAGGGAGGATGATCCACAAGGCTCACGCAGGAGCAAGAGAAGAGATGCTACCATATCCACCATCGGAGCCTTCTGGGAGGGGGTCATGGGACCAGGGGGAGCCTGCCCTGTGTCACTATTGCTGCTGCTCAAAACACACCAGACTGTCTGCCTGGGAGCCAGAGTTTTGATATGATGGGGAAAGGGACTGGAGGATTCCCATTTTCAGGATCAGGGCGAAGCTGCAATCAATGCAACGGGTCTTGTGGCTCTCAGTGGTATGAAAATGTTGGTATGTGGCTCTTGGGCCCACCCTTGATCCAAACCCTCACCATCCTGAACCATACCTCTAAAGCACTCCCACTCCTATCAGCCTACGGAGCGTGTACTAACGTACAAAGCAGTTCCCAGGAGGGAACAGGTTCCCCACCATGGAGTAGGGGTGATATGCCAGAGGAAATTGCAGTTCGGATCCGTTTTCGGTTCAGATCCTGCAATTTCCAGATTTAAATACAGCTCCATGTTTAAAATCAATTAAAAACTTTAAAATATTTTTAAAAAATAAATAAATATGGTTATTTTTTTTTTAAAAAAAAACAACCCGCAACAGACATGTTTTTCCACTGCTGTGGTTTGGTATGGAGTGATCTGTAACGGCCCATTACAAGTAGTTACGGATCAAATCTGAAGGGCAACGCCTACCACAGAGTACATTATCTTGCAGCAGTGGCTGGATTAGATGGATCTTGAGGCTCCCACCCCAAGACTGCAGGCTTCAAACTCTTTACCTCCCAAAGTTTTAAACAGACAAATAGGGATAAGCCCTCCCTCTTGGCCAATAAGCTCCTCTCCACGGTGAATAAGCTCTGCCCCTCACTTACGTTTACACCTACTTCCTCAACATTCCCAGTGCATGAAAGGGGGCAGTTGTTCTCCTGCTTATCATCCACTTAGTTTTCTTGTCATCCAGTCCTCTCCCTATTGTCTTCTCAACTGCTTTTTCCAGGAAGCAACCAGGAAAGAGGTGGCTAAGGTTTGAATACTGGTCTTTTCCTCTCTGCTCAAGATTGGATCTTGTACTTGTACTTGAGTAGGAGAGTCCCTGAAAGAGGGACTTTGGCCCCCTGAAGAAGGGCCAGTGGGATTCAGCACCCACAGAGGGACTGTCCCTCCTAACAGTGACCATTGGAGGTATGCCTTACTCAGGAGTAATCCTGCTTAAGTCAGTGGGACGACAGGACTACTCCAGAATTAGTAGTTACAGAATTGGAGCCAGAGTCCTTCTCTTCCGATTCTTGCCACCTCAGTGACGCCGATCTGTTCAGGGACTGTCTGAACTGCAATGTCTTTCCCTTCTTTGACCAGTTTGCCCTGCACCCTGAAGCAGGCTTCTAAATCCTTGGGGACTTAACTTGCTTTGCTGCATGAGTTGCAAATCTTCTCTGGTCTGCCAGTTCCATTCATCTCGCTGGACTCTTAGCCAGATCCATAGCTGATGCCTACGGGTGCCAAGGCCAATGGAACTAGGTCCAATTACATTGATGGAGGATGCATGCCTCCACATTGCAGTCAGGACCGAAGGAGGGCCATCCTCTAATAAAGACAGATGGAGCTAGTACTAGGGTCACTTGTTTAACTTTTGAACTTGTCTCACCCAATCCAATAATGTTAACACCTTCCTTATGTCTGCTTGTAGGGGCTGAGAGCGCAGTTGAAGCCACCGGTCTTTGAAACATGGAATAAGTTCCCCCTGCAGTGACTAGTATAGAAGCACCTAAGTCTCTGCAGGACCAGCACCTTTGTGGTGAATGCATTGAAATGAATGCACCATTTTGCACTTGCAAAGACTATTCACGTACTCGGATGGCTGACGGAATATCTGAATACATTGTTGCGTGTCACGTGATATTCACAAAAACGTTAATTCAATTATTTTGGTTACTTCCGCATGTAGTTTTTGATACTTTCATTCACCCTTTTTTTTGTGCGACTGTGTAACAGTATGGGTTACCACCACTTGTCTCCGGGCTTTCATCTGGAGGGGGAAAGGGCACACCCTTTTCTGACGTATCCCATCCCTTACGGAGTATCATGGAGTCATGATGCTTCATGGAGACATGACCATATCGGATAGGGGGCAGAAAATACCCTATGGCCTGCCCAATTTTTGACATGGCCGCTCCTTTGTCACCCAATATCTCCAGGTTACTGGGGATGTCCCTGGTAGATGTGGAGAATATTGGGGCTTTCCCAAAAGCCTGAAGACTCTGAGTCAAAACCTAGAGTGTCTGGGCAAAACCTGGGTGGTGGCAACCCTAGTTGGGCACCATATTGTTGGGCGACGTGACTGAAACAAAGTTAACAAAAATACTGAAAACAAAATCCCAAAATTCCACGGTAACTGAAAGGGACTGACCCGAAACAAAGCTCCAGTTGAGAAAATGAAGATGGAAGCATATAGGACCTCAGTGTATGTTTGTACTCGAACCAAAACAAATGGGCCAAATTTGTCAGCAACTGCACTTACATAAAGGAATTTCTGCCCTAATCTACATGCTGGACACCCTCAGTCTGGTGCTTAGTAGGGCCTAGTTAAACAGGGTCTCTAAAGAAGCGGAGCTGAAAACTCAGCCAGAGAAATGAGACCATGAAGGGAGTCTCCAGAAAGAAGAATGTAGACAGACGGAGGCTGCAGGAAAGCAAGCAGAGAGGCCGGGAACCCAGGTAAGGTTTCCCCCACTCCTTCCCGGCTTTCACCTAGAGGGGGCAGGGCAAACGAGCTGTCATGGCCATCTCTGACGTAACCCCAGCTCTTATGGAATGTCATGACGTCATACCACTCCACAGAAGCAGGGCCACGCCAGAAAGGGGGGTGGGGGCGTCTTGTTGGCCCCTTTTTGGCATGGCTGCCCGATTTCTCCAGGTTACCGGGGGTGAGGTTCGTATACTTCCTATGGAGAGTGTCTGTGTGAAACCCAGAGAAGTGATAACTCTGCGCCCAGAGAATGGGGCTTGACAGAGCATGAAGCCTGGGGTGAAAAAAAGGGCAGGACTTTTAAGATACATTGGCAGTTTCTGCACCGATGACTTCATTTGTATAAAAGGGAAGAGTAGGTCTATGTATTGAAAAGGTTGGTGGGTTTGGTACCAACCCTGCAAAGAGTCTCTCCAGTCTGGCACCCTCCTAGGTTCCTATCTCCCTACTGTAGCTGGCGATTTAATTAAAGGCTACATTGTGATTTAGCCCGTCTTTAGCTGGGCACGCAAATCGTCCTAAAGATCCCAGCGGGCTTGCTCGTGAAGCAAGTTGCCTTACGGGAATCTCTGCCACCACGTATGGATCGGACGTGGAACGCACCCCCCTCTGCTGCCCCGGACCTGCACTGACGCGCCGGCACTCGAACCGCTCTGCAGGAGCCGAGAGCCTGCATTTCTGAGACGCGGGGAGTGTTTCCATGCTCCCCGCGCTGCTGCAAGTGACGTGCTCCCCGTTGTCAGCAGCGGGGAGCACGTCACTTTCGGCAGCGCGGGGAGCATGGAAACACTCCCCACGCCGGCTTTTCTCTCAACACGGGCCTCAGGAGGCGCTTTTCAGCGCCTCGTACAAAAGTCGCCTTCGTTCACTAGCAGCTCCGCTCCATCGCTATGCTTGATGCTGAATGTATTTTTACATCTTCACTAGTGTGGAGCTAATTCCAATGCATCTTGCTGCAAGGGGGAGGGAAACTCAAATCTTTGATAAGTAGCTGCATCAGAAAGATCCCAGGTCCCCTCCCCCCTCCAGCTGCCAGCACAGGTGTTCGGTGCCTGTGTTGCAGTGTGAAAGAGTCACCGATGACAATTAGCCCCGTGCACCCACACAGCCGTTCGCAGGGGGGTCTGGTGCTTGTTGACTGGAGCGGTCTTGTACTCCTGTCTTGCTTCGGCTATGCATCACCGCGACGGGTGGTACAGCCAAACCAGGCTGCGTACAACTGCGGTCCAGTCTCCAGCTAACGTTTGACCTTGGCAAGAAAAGTTCTCTCTGAAATGGGTAACCTTGTTTTACCAACTTGTGCGTAAAAGGGGGGCAGGGAATATCCTGGGCAGTGTTTCTGATAGTGGAGTAACTTGGGCAGGGTTGTCCCAATGTCCCACAGGGCTCTAGGTATCCATACTGGGAGCGGTGGGGGACATCCTGTACCGTGCATATGACATAGCAGCCTACATATCATCCTGGGCTGTATGGAATTCTCCATCCAGGATTGCTCTTTAAGACTTACATAGTATCAGCAAAACAATCGTGAATTAGAGGCTGGTCCTTGCCCTGAGGGACTTACAATCAAGGAGAAACAAAAGGAGGGAGGAACATAGGGAGAGACAGGGATACAATCACGAAGTTGCTCCCCTTGATCAATAAGCTCCACCCCTCACACGCCAACGCATTTCCCAACATTCCAAGTGCGTCAAGAGCGGAGGATTCTCTCCTGCATATTGTTCCACTGAGTTTGCCCCTGTCCTCTAAAGTGCTGCCTTTGTTGCTCTCAGCGGTGATGGGATTATATTCAACTCTCAAAATGCGGTCATATGAGCAAAAGTTAGGGAATCACCAAGTTAGTGCCTGAATTTGGTGGTGATGTTATTTATTTAGGTATTCATTTCCACAGCACTTTCAGTGTTTGACAATCCAAGTCCCTATTGAACCCAGGTTGACTTGCCACAGTGACTCATGCCTTGGTGACCATGAGACTTGGTTTTTGTATTTCCCTCTTCTGAGGGCTTGCTGTGGTGCTTCTCCATCACTTACAGCATGTTCAGAACGCAGCAGTGTGGCTGTTTATTGGTTTGGGCAGCCGTGATCATATTGTGGGCATCCTTAAAACGTAACGTAACAAATGGCCCCAGCATGCGTTTGAGTGCTGTGTGTAAGCAGCGTAATGAGTTGAACATGGTTTTCTCCAAATGTTGGGCTCCTAGTAAACCTGGGATGGGAGTACAATTGCATTGCTAAGTCAACTCACGTGTTCCCCGTGAGCACGTCGGAGGGATTATGTTTAAAGAGACCGAGTGGCGAGCGTGCATCAAGTCACGGTTATCGGATCAACCGAGTACTGTGTTTTCTGGAGGAGACTCGGGTTTACTCCGGCTGTCTCCTTCCTGGCCATCTCTTTCTTCATTGTTTGAAGCACAATCATTAGGCAGGGACCGCGTCTAGTTCTATGTTCTGTACAGCATCAGGCCACACGACTGGCGCTACATAAACGTTTATAATAATAATAATATTTCCCTCAAAGGGAACAATATAAATAAAGGTGCCAGTAGAAAGGGAATTGTAAGCTCAGTTTTACATTTGAGTACTATAAAGCACTCCTGAAATTACGTCTCACTGCAACGCTGCTTGCATTTCCCTTGTGGTGACAACCTCTGCAAGGGGACATTAGCACCTACCTACTCTGCAAGACAAAGCACAAATGAAAGTGCTTTCAACGCTGCTTAGAAATCCCATCTGTCTCGTTTGGAGGAAAGGGAGGGAAGGGGAACGCCTGTTGCCTCCATAATTGGATGCACGTCTAAACATGGGGCACATTATTTGAACACGGGGCGCAACCAACGTCATGTCAGTATCCCAACACAGTTTGAGACACGTTTTAACATTATGTTTAAAGACGCCTAAAGCCTGCCCTGTGTTCTCTGCACTGGCTGCTTGTAGAGCAGCAGATTGAATTTCAGACTGCGCTGCTAGTTTTCAACAGTACAAGCCTGGCTATATGCAAGATGTGTTCCTGGAAGCTTTCCCTGATGGTTATCTGCCCTCTGGTACACCCTCTGTTTAAGATTCCCACCATTACACCTTATGCCTGCGGGCGATTAGGCCTTTGCTCTGGCTGGCCCCTCAGTGTGGAACTTGCTTTCTCCCGATATTGATCTCTGTTCTATTACATTTTTTATTGTATTAATTTTTGCACAGTGCTCCAAGTGCCATTCGGTGAGGGGGGGGGGGGGGGGGGGGAGCAGGGGCACTACATATTAGTAGTTCACCTCACAACCACCATGTGAGGTCAGTCATTTATTATTCCCATTTGACAGATGGGGAATTGAGGCTCAGCGTATCCCCTTAAACAAATAAAATCTCAGTCTTCCAAACCAACCAGCCTCCCCTCCTCCACCCCCTACATCCCAGTCTCTCTCAGTTCCAGCTTTCTGGGGTTGGAAGCGAGCATGAATGGGCCCACACAGCTCATGCAGCTGGTGGAACAGGTGAAGGCTGTAGGGGATTGGAAGTGTCTGCATTTTGGCGTGTTTCATGTGACCAAAATGAGCGTTAAGTAATGTGTGTGTGTGTGTGGTGTCTCGTTCACACCGCCTTGTTGTCAGCTGGCCGCAGGGTTCGTTTATAAGTTATTTTATGTCCCTTCGATCTCCCCAGGGTTTAAGGAGCTTTGGAATAATATCTTCAAAGCTTTGGCAGAAGCAAGGACCTCCCATGGAAGACAAGGATAAGGCCGAATATCTTCTTGACATCCCCAAACTGTGGGCGTCTTCAGATTTTTGATGCAGACTTCTGTGCATTTCGTAAGAGGAGCCTAGGCTGTACACCAGGACAGCACCTTTGAGTGCATGCCCTCATCTCTGATCCCTTCACCAGAGATCAGTCTTTCATTGCTTGATGGTAGTTATCAGTGCCATGGGCCAAGGCCAGGAATGGGAAAAGGGCCAAAAAACAAAACAAACAAACAAAAAGGTCATGGGCCAGATTTGGCCTATGGACAAAAGGTTCCCCACTCCTGCCCTATACCTGCAACATTACAGACAGATGCTTGTTCAACCAATCTTTGAAGACATTGAATAAAGGAGATTCTACAGCCTCCTTAGGCATCCGATTCAACTGTCCAACAGATGGAGCTACCTAAAAGGCAGCAGTCACTGATGAGCTCATTATGGACAACACATCAAGATGCCACCTCAGCACGAGGAAACTCTCCAGGGATTATTAAAGCCCATCTAAGTTATCATCACAGAAGCAGTCATTACCCAGCTTCCCTCCCTCTTGTAATGTCATCTCCCTGGATTAAAATCACCTAGTAACAAAGCAAATCTTTGACATCCGCAACTCAGGATTCTGCAGAGACCCTGGGCCCATGCAGAGTTTGTTTAAAAACCGAGCCTGTGAGGAGGATTTCCCTTTATGGGCCTGCTTATTTGCCAGCTCCTTTGCCTGAGGAGGGGGCAGGACATGGAGGGATTCCCTACCTCAAGGTTTTTGCATGACCCCGGAGATGGGAAAAAAGGCGGCTGTGTGGCGGGCGGACGGAATCTGGAATCCTGCCGGAGTTGCTAGGCAGCCCCGGCGAGTCAGTTTGCGGCCCTGCTGAGGGCGCTCGCGGTGGGGGGAGCAGGTCTGGGGCAGGCATAGCCCCCGGGGCTGTCTGCCGTGGGCATGTCGCCCTGCCCCCTTGTTTGCCCCCTGTTGCATGGCCAACGGATGGATTCTGGGTTGTCCCCGGGCCACCTCGCAGCTGCGGCGGGAAGGGGGGTGGAAATGAGTAACTACCACCCCGGCACGATGCCGGGACAATACCCAGCCAGTAGGTCCGGCACGGGTGGCCTCCGGTGGGGGTGAGCGGGCTTTGTGGGGCAGTCCGCGGGACCCCCCTCTGGCTGAGCCCTCCCACTCGGTAGCGGCAGGGTCTGTGGCTGCTGCCGGGCTAGGAGCTGGGAGCCCCTCCAAGGGATGGGAATGCCCCCCGCTGGGGCCCCACATGGGGGGCCTGCCCAGCATGTTTTGTTCGTCCTGGGCCAACAGGTGGCTGGTCCCGTGGCGTCGTCGGTCTGGGCCCTCCCGTGGGGCGGCGTGGGGGAGCCCCTTCCCCCTTTTCTATCCCACAGGGACGAGCTGGCCCATCCGGAGCCCCAAGAATGAGGCCGGGATGACCTCCGCCAGAGGACTGAGGCGATCGAGCGCACCATCCAGGCGATGGCACAGCAGCGTGCCCAACAACCAATAACTTACCAGGCCGGGCACCCCGGCGCAGGTGAGGCAGGGGTCCTCCCACAGTGGGCGTACAGTATGGGTGTAGGGGCACTAGCCCAGGCCATGCCTTTGGCGACGCGTCCCCCTGGAATTGCCAGTGGAGCGATGGCTGGTGCACAACCAAGCCCAACACCGGGCCCAGGAAAGACCTTGTTGCTATGATGGAACGGAACATGGGTTCCGGTAATCGCTCCCCCTCCCCCAGGGACCGGCAGTGGGGCTTATCTCTCACAGCTGCCGCCCCATGAGCCTATCAAGGGGCACAAGCGACCTCAAGGGCCAGGCCCTCTGGGTGTGGGCCTTGCCGTCTGGACCCTCAGGCAAGTGAATACCTTGCCGCATGTATCACAGCCTCTGGGCATGGATGCCAGGCAGTGCCCCCCCCCCGGGGGGAGGGTACAGCGATGTCTCCGCCCCATCGAGGATCACCTCCTTCCAGCTACATGGGAATGAATATGGCGAGGTGAATGCATAGACATATTTGCCCTCCTGTTCAGCAATCACATAGTGGACCCGGCTGAGCAGGATGACAAAAAAGAGAAGGAACGTTTCAAACGCCCCAAAGCTGAGCGGAACTGGTCCAATTGGACCGCAGCTTTTGCCATCTATCAAGGGGTGTTGATACAAGCGTACCCCCAACCAGGCCACTGAACTCCTCAAGTACACGGACATCGTACGGTGGGTATACAAGGCGGGTCCTTCCGGGGCCTGGCTGCGGTATGAGGCGGCATTCAGGCATAGGGTAGTCTACACCCCGGGCCTCTGGTGGGATCTACATGCGAATGACCTGTGGCTCAACTGTATGAGCGGTACGGGAAATGCCCCCAGGACAGACAGTGGCCATCTATTGGCGAGGGGAGGGGGGCTGCATCCGCCGCTGATTCCTTTCTTGAAGAGAGGAAAAAGGCAGCGAACACTGCAGCGCAGTGTTGGGAATTCAGTCGATATGGGAGATGTTCCCATGCCACTTGCAGGTTTCAGCACACCTGCCCCAACTGCGCGGGACACCATGCAGCGGCTGCCTGCCTTCCTGCGAGAACATGGGCTAAGGGAAAATCCAACCTTGGGGGGGCAGGAATGGGCGGGCAAGGAGGTGTCAATCTGAGCACCCTGGGTAAGAGCCCCAACTCCAGTTAGGCCAGATCAGTTAGAGCGGGCCCTGTTCGGACACCCTGACCGGGATGAGGTTGATTATGTGATCTCGGGTTTTCAGTGGAGGTTTAAGATACCGGCAATTAACATCCACCAGCAATGGGTGGTCCCCAACTTGAAGTCTATGGCAGGGCTGGAACTTGTGGTCCCGGACAAAATTGGGAAGGAGCAAGCAGAGGGGCAGGTCGCCGGCCCTTTCCCGGCTCCCCTCCTTCCTAATATGGTGATTTCCCCCCTTGGAGCGGTCCCCAAGAAGGCCCCGGGGGAATTCCGTTTGATTCACCACCTGTCCCACCTGCGGGGTGTTTCAGTCAATGATGTAATACCCAAACAACTTACATCGGTTCAATACGTGGCGTTTGACTCGGTGGCGCCGTCCTGGCAAAGCACGACATTAAGTCGGCTTTCCGCCTGCGCACAGTCCACCTGGAGAGTTACCATTTGCTAGGCTTTCATTTTAACGGCTGGCACTATTACGACATGGCCATGCCGATGGGGTGCTCAATCTCTTGTTTGGTGTTTGAGAGATTCAGCTCCCTGATCCAGTGGGTCATAAGGCAGTGGGCTGAGGGTGGGGAGGTCACCAAATATTTGGATGACTTCCTCTTCATCTGATGGGCTGGCACAGAAGAGTGTCTGGGGCTAATGCGGACTTTCCAGAGGGTGGCGGAGGAGCTGGGTATTCCCCTAGTGCCGGAGAAGATGGAGGGACCGACCACTAGGCTGACTTATCTGGGAATAGAGCTGGACACGGTCGCAGCCGTGTCACGCCTACCCCAGGATAAGCTGAGATCCCTGCAGACCAAAGCAGACAAGTGCCTGAGAGCAACCAAAATTACTGCCTGCCAACTCCAATCATTGTTGGGGGGCATCAACTTCACGTGTAGAGTGGTGGCATCAGGGCAGGCCTTCTTGTCCCACCTCTACACCAAACCTGTGGGTAATCCAATCCTCTGCCGCACTACTACATCAGGATCACCACGGTAATGAAGGAGGATCGTGGAACATAGGCTGCCTTTCTGGCAGGTTTCAATGAAATTAGTTTCTGGAGGGACCAGCGCTTGCTGGAAGCGGAGCTCCAGGTGCACTCCGATGCCACCGGTGGTTCTGGTTTGGGGATATATTTCAGGGAAAGGTGGGCAGTGGTCCCCTGGCCTCCCGAATGGAACGAGTCAGGGATCACTAGGGATCTCATCTTTCTCGAGCTTTTTCCCCATTGTGGTGGCTGTCCACCTCTGGCCGAAGGAATTCACAAACCAGACGGTACTTTTCTGGTGCGACAACCAGACCATAGTCCACATAATTAACACACAGTCTTCCCGGTCCCCACGGGTCATGAAGCTTGTTAGGGCGCCCATGCGCACGTGTCTGCATTTTAACATACTGTTTCAAGCCAGGCATGTTCCTGGCATCGACAATGGTGTAGCTGACACCATTTCTTGCTTCCAGATGGAGCGTTTCCGCTTGTTGGCGCCACGAGCCAGGGAGACCCCAGAACCGCTGCCATCGTCGGTGTGGAGCCTTGGGTCATAGAGCTGTACGCCGCAGTTCAGGGATCCTTGGCACCATGCATGAGGGCTGTCTATGACCGAGCCTTCTGGGATTTTCAACAGTACCAGTTGTCCCAAGGGTGGGAGCGGGGTTTCCCGATCCCGGAGCCCCAGATGCTCCAATTTGCCCTCCATCTGAGGCGAGGGGAGCGGCCCTGGGTACCATAGCCGGCAAACTATTGGCACTTGGATTTATGAGCAATCTTGCCGGGCACCCTCCTTCCGACAGGGTTTTTTTCGCCAGGTGCTTGCTCGAGACCTGGGCTAAGGAACAGAGTCGCATCCCAGACCAAAGGGCCCCTATCACCCTGCCCTTTTGCTGCTGGACATTTTTGGGGTTTTGCCCCAAATATGTTTTGACAGTTTTGAGGTTTCTTTGTTTAGTTCGGTGTTTAAACTGGCATTCTTTGGGGCCTTCCGCGAGAGTGAACTTGTAGTTGAATCAGCCAGGGACACCACAGGTAGGGCGCTTAATTTCAGTGATGTCCAGATTGGCCCAGTGTCAATTTCTCTACAGATCTGTCGATCAAAAACTGATCAGAGGGGAAAAAGGCAGGTGGTTGGGCTGTACCGAGCTGGCACACCAGACTTGTGCCCTGTCCGGGCAACCGAGGCATACCTCGCTGTGCGGACCTGAGTATCCGGCCCCTTCTTCAGGCATGCTGGGGGCATGAATCTGACTCGATACCAATTTACAGCGGTACAGAGGGCTGCGCTGGCCTGCCTGGGTTTGCCGATGGCTGAATATTGAACTCACTCATTCCGTATAGGGGCCGCCAGTTTTGCAGCAGCGGTGGGTATGTCAGAGCAGGGCATTCGTGCCGTCGGACGTTGGCGCTCAGTGGCCTTCCGGTCTTGTGTTCAGCAGGCCCCCTCCGAGGATCAGTCCTGAACTTAATTTTGTTCTCTCAGGTGCTCCTCCCCCCATCGCAGGAAGCATGTCTGAATCATCGGGCACAGCTTGGTGCGCTGGGCTGGCAAGGCGGCCGGTGGGGAACCCAGCTCGGTTTGTCCACGCGAGCAGCGATTCAATGGAAGGGCTGTAGCGGCATGAAGTGGCACCAACTCTTGCCAGCGCTCTGGGCACCACGACACGGCCCCCCACCCGATATCATCGTCCTGCACTTGGGCGAAAATGATATACCCCAGCTAAAGGGTGTCCAGTTGATCAGGAACATCAAGAGGGACGTGTGGGAAATAAAAAAGCTTTTCCCTTCCACCCTCATCATATGGACTGATCTGGTTGAGCACATGACATGGGGCAAAGGGGTGCACCCTAAGAAGATTGATAGAAGCTGGAGGACTATTAACAGGGATGTGGGCAGGTGGCTTGCTGGCCTGGGAGGAGAGAGCATTTGCACCCATGCCCTGTCGCATAAGCACCCCGAGCTGTATCGGCAGGACGGGGTGCACCTGTCAGCTGAGGGCAATGATTGCTATTTGGAGGCCCTGAAAGAAAAGTTATATTGGAGAGGTTTTAGGGGGTGGGGGTCGGGTTTGCCCGGGTACCCCGGCAATCCCTTAGTGGCAGGGGTCCAGTACTGCGGGTTAGAGTAGGTTAGATGTAGCATAAGTACAAATCATCTCCTTAAGAGATGGGGAGGCCACAGCTGCCGCAAAAGCAGGGTACAGCAAGCGGCAGGCTATCGTCCCTGGGAGGGGTGTCCAGCGAGGGTGGTAGGGACAGGTATGGTCCCCCACCTGTAGACGCCCTCATCCTTACTCAAGTCTGGAAGGACTTTGGTCCCCCTCATCCGTGACAAAGGGCCACGGAGAGGGGGAGACGTTTGAGTTTGTGTTTGGGGTGGTAATCGAGGGTATATCGAAACCACCCCTGAGTTGCTGTCTGCTTAAGAGTTCAAGTACTGGACCCAAATTGCACTAGGCGATTTCCCCCACCAATTTTAATTATGATTTGAATAAAGAGTGTGGCCGTTTAAACCCAGCCCTTGCGTCCTGTCGCCTTCGGTGCGTCGGCAAACCCAAGTTGTTGCTTTTACCCTAGAAGGGCAGCTTTCATCAGACACCGAGAAAGACTCGCAGGGAACACAGAGTGTGGATGAAAGCTCTAATGAACAGCCATCTGCCTCAAACTCAAGGCACCTTCTGTAAGAATCCATCAGACTCAGAGGCCTATCACACTATTCCAACTCCCCCTAAACAGAAATAAAGAAATGAGACTCAGCCTGCTCTCCGACGTTACACGAGATGGGCGGGAACTTGCGCCATCATGACAGTGGCTCTCTAAAATTGAGGGGATTAGCATCTGTGAGAATGCCCTAATCCCCTTTTATCACGTGAGAACACGCATCCTTGTAAAGGCTACATTTGGCAACTCGGTAATGCATGAGCGTTCTCCCGTGATAAAAGGAGATTAGTGCATTCTCACAGGGGTTAATCCCCACAACTACAGAGCCGTGGCCGCAATGGCGCAAGTTCTTGCCCCTCCCGTGTAACGCCGGAAAACGGCCTCAGTGTAGCCTCGCGGACTTGGATGTGAGAAACCAGGGTTCAAATCCCATTTTAACCATGAACTTGCTGGATGGCCTTGGGTAGTTCGCTCTCTCTCAGCCTTGGTTTCCCATCTGTAAAATGGGAATAGTAATGACTAGCTCTCAGGTGAACTAGAGAAGGCTTTCTATACCTTCTGTCCAAAAATTACATCTTATTCCCATCATTATTCATCCTTCATATGTTTCAGAATTAACTCGCCACCGCAGCATCAACATTAAACTCGGTCTTTTCAAGTACATATTACAACTTAAGATTATATAACTATCCAGAAAATTTAAGTAAAATGTATTAATTACATAAATTTCCAATAATACAATTAGACTGAACCTGTGCTAGACAGAAAAAAGGAAAGGTGCATGTACAAGTGAGTCTACCTTTAATGTTTTTTTTAAGAGTAAGAAATATTATCTGGGACACATGAAACCCTGCTCTGCCCCCCGCCCAAAGGTCAGCCTCCGTATGTATGTTGAAATTGTCCACGACAAATAAGTCTGGGTGATCTCAACACCACCTCTGAGACCAACTCTGCTAGAGCAGTCGGGGATCCAGCTGTGCAGCGGGGTGGTTGGTATACCAGCAGAATCCCCAATCTATCCCAGGCCTCAAAAATGAGATGGACCCCACTCTACGTTTGGCAAGCCAGACACTGGAGACCTTCGATAGACCAGATTGTTTTTTCAAATCACTCTGCCCCTCCCCACCCCTGGCCCCCAATCCTAGACCGAGGCTACATCGAGTACCCAACTGGAACCGTCTGGGCCAACGCAAGCCCAGAAGCCTTGTCTAGCCAGGCCTCAGTAATGATTTGGCCTATGGCCGTAAATAAAATTCATTCATTCAGTAATGCATACAAGGGCAGTGGCCTCATCCTGAATAAGATCATACATAGGTTACCGTCACTAGTTTACCCACAGGCACTGTGTATTGGCTGGGGGGAGTGCTCTTCAATTGCTGCAGGCCCTCCACAGGCCAGGGCTCCCTGTATTGGAGACTCTGGGAGCCTGTATTTTACACCAGTACTTTGTGTTGCCTTTTCAAGTTTGCTCATGGACCTCATGCATTGGGGCGGAATGGGGATCCTTGTGTAGCCCCACCATCCCAACCAAGGCTGCCAGATGTCCCTTATTCTAAAGGAAAACCCTTAGAACAGAGACCTACACCTCTACAGAATGGAATGGCTACACAACCAACGTCCCTTATTCTGAAGACCACAGCTCCATAGAACACAAATGCACATCCCTTATTTCAGAATCCCAACGCTCCATAGTATCCCCTATTTTTTAAAACGTTGGTCTGGCAACAACTACCTCCAACCGAAGGGACCCTGGGCGGTCACACCATCTATACGCTTGGCTATACCATCTATACACTTGGATCCAGCCCTTCATGGACTCCAATGAGAAGATTCTAACTGTACCTGCCTGGCTCTTACCTTCCTTTGAGGTCGTGGTGGCTGCAGCAGTAGCAGCTCCGGAAGTCCGTCCCACTGGGCTGGAATGCTTCCCCGCCCTGCCGGGGATTTTAAGTCCACTTGGCTTCAACATGTTTGACTCGCTGCGTAGTGTTGGTCAACGTCTGCCTTTGTCTCCAAATGTCGTCGTACCGTTGCCCCGTCAGGCTTCTGGATGATGGACCCCTTCTTCCATCTTCACACCTGGCAAAAGAGCACAAAGGGGTCAAGGAATGAAGCTACAGCAACTTTGGATGGATCAATGGTCGATCAGTCTTAGGGTGATGGCAATAGAGATGAGGGAATGCACTCAAAAGACAGGCAATGGGTCCATGGCATAAACTCATGACCTGAACCATTCTTCCCCTCCACCCCAAGTGCACCCCTTAACTAAGCACCCTTGCCCGGGGGCATAGCTAGGTGGGAATTGCCCCTGGTTCAGAAGGCCTGCAGAGGCTGAGCTTGTATTAAGGAAGAAAGGAAATGTGTTTTTAATTTTTTTTTTAAAGCATTGATATATGTCAACAGACAGCTAAGTTTACTAAATAAGAATTTTCTGGCGGGGGTGGGCAATCACATAACCTACACATATCCTATATCAAATGAAACCTCAAGAACTGTAGATTTGCCATCAGTGGTAAAAATTCAATTTAAAAAAAAACAAACCCAAATACAAATGCAATAAAACAGAGCTTTTAAGCTGTGGCCCCCACTTACTAAAAGTAGTGATGCGAGTCAGTTTCTCTGCAGATTTCAAACAGCATAGATCGATGCTGAGCAATCCCTCCACATTCAGAGGTTTATGGCTTCACAAAACAAAGGCCCACCCTTCCAACAGCATACGCTAAACAGTCTCTTTTGGAGGAAGCCTTGTAGGAAGGGCAGGGAACGCAGATGTAGGGCCCAAAAACGCAGCCCACATGTTGTTTGCATTTGGCTTCTTTTCAGTTCTTGGAGCCAGGCCCTAAATCCAGCTCCTACCCAGAAGCACTGAAAAAGTGAGCTTGAGGTAAGGGAGCAGAGACGAGGGCATTCACACAAGGACAGGGCAAATATCCCTTCTCTTTCTTAGCACCACCCTTTACACACCCCAACACCATCTTGGTCCTGGGGACTTGTGGTCATTTTCAAAGTGGCCCCAAGCCTGTTATACAGGAGTACACTCATGCAAACCAACTAGTAGTTTAAGAAATAGGAGCAACGTCACACCTTGTAAGTAGGGTTGCCACCTATGCCTACTTTTAAGGAACACTTATGAAAAAATACATGTTACAGGGCCTGTGTTGGCACCTAAGGCCAATGAATACCAGGCCTAAGGCGCCGACGCAGGATGCGCAATGTCTTTTTTTCATAAACGTTCCTTAAAAATTTGGAATTACTACTTGTAAGAGAAGTAAAGGTTTCCAAGAGATAAGGCCACACAGTCCATGTGGTGACTACTTACTATGAAGAGCCGTGAGGAAGCCAAGATCCATTAAACAGGCCGAGACACAGACAGAATGCCAAGAGAATTGTGGAAAAAAATTAAGCGAAACAGGTCCTCGGAGTTGGGTGGCTAAGCATCCAAAGCTGCAGACCAAACTTAAAAACTGAGTACGATCCTACTACCCAGAGCACAGTAGTCCTGTACTCTGGAATTAACCTGGTAAGGATTTCAAAATGCCTTAGAAGAGGGAATTGCAACAGCTGAGACAGGAAGTGATTAAGGCATGAATAAGGAGCGAGGGGAAATGCTGGCAAAGCTCCCAGCGTCGGCAGCAGGCAGACGTGCAGAAAGAGGGGAACATGGGAGGAACAACAGAAAGGCCTGGAGGATTCCAAGATTTCACAGCCTTCGGGACCTGTGCATGCCCAGCACACTAAGAGGGTGTTTCAGCTGACACCACAGAGGAACAGGAGGTGAAACAACTAGTGTTACCATCTCCCTCCAGGCTTTCACACCGAGGGGATGGGGCAACAGGGCTGTCACGCCCCTTTCCCAACATAATCCAGCCCCTGCCGGAACATTCTGAAGCTCTGCAGGGGGCGTGGCCATGTCAGAAACAGGGCAGGACGGAAGGGCCACCAGTCTACAACCCTTTCTGACATAATCCCGCCCTTGATGGAGCGTCATCATGACATCGTGATGCTCTAGCGGGGCTGGAACACATCAGAAAGCAGACAGGAAGGACCTTCTGCCCCATCCCCTTTGACACAGGCCCACTCCGTCCGAGAGAGAGGGGATGCAGCAAACACATGCTGAAGGCGGTGCCTGCCTGGCCCCATCCCTTTTGAGCCCTTTTGGAAGATCCACATTGGAAACAGATAGGGGCAAAGGAACGCTCTCACCCCCTTTCTGACACAGCCACTCCCCTTTCCAAACAGCACGACATCACAGCACTCAGAGGGGGCGTGGCCAGGTCAGAAAGCGGCGGAGCAAAGGGGAGGTCCACCCCTTTCTGACATGGACTGAGCATTGTGACATCACAACGCTTGGGATGGGGGCGTGGTCACATCAGAAATGGGTGAAGCCAAGGGACTTTTCCCACCTTCCCACAGGGTCCCCAGATTTATTTCTGCAGGCAGCAGCCCTGCGCCAAAGGGAAAGAAAATGAAGACCTAATTACCAAAATGACCAAACCAAAATACCAGCCTGATCGACACGCCCAAACTGAAATACCAAATGGACAAAGCGAAGCACAATGGCGACGAAACACAAACACACCGCTAGCCCAGACAAAAGATTGTTCAGATATTCAGTAGCACATCAAGATATGCAACTAATCTAAATGGCCCCACATATATAAAACTCCGTCTCCTCCCTTATGGCCCATGGCAGCTTGTGAGGTCAGCCAGGAATGCCCTCTTGCGGGTACCATCGGCTCATCAAATTCATAGAGCAAGGGGACGCAGAGAGAGCGTCTCAGTAGTTTCCCCGTAAGTATGAAACTCCCTTCTCCTGGGAGGTTCATCTAAGCCTGAGCTTCCTCATCTTCTACAATCTCTTCTCTTCAGCCAGGCATTTGGCAGGCAGGGATAGAGAATTTTAAACTGGTTTTATTTAGGTGTATTTTAAAATGTATATTCTATACAGACTGTAAGCCCCTTGAGGGTAGAGACCTGTCCGTAACGATTGACTGTACAGTACCGGGTTCATTGCTGGCGCTATATAAATAATAGTAACAACATACACACACACCTGTATTATAACCTACCCTGAGCCCTTGGCATAAAAATTAAAAATCCTAAATAAATAAATGTGTGCCAATTATCTTCCATGAATGCAGAATACACGTTCGCTCTAGAATAAAGCTTCCCGCAGAACCGTGGAGCTGTGTGAATCCTCTGAAATGAGGCTGCCTACCACCTTTTAAGGAAGAAGCCCGTAACTTTATCCGACTGCTTCAAGGAAGCTGATCATCATTTGTGCAATAATGCAAAGAATTTAGTCTGCTTATCTGTCTTCATGGATAAGTAGCAACAGATTCAGACACGTTTGCTCATTATTCAAGAGAGGAAGAACACTGGGTAAGTGAAATTTAAAGTCAGCCACTTCTGACACTTCAGTATTCCAGGCATGCAACTGGCCACAGGAATCACACAAGGACATTTTTTTCCTCCCTGCTCAAGGGACTGAGTTTTGGGTGGTTTTTTTTTTTTTTAATCAGGAAGCGGGAAATCAAAGTGATTTCAGGAGAGTCAGAAAAGGACTTACGGTAAAAGCCCATACGAGGTCATTCCCCAAACTTTCGCTTTCAAAGGTCTCCTAGCTGGTACCTCTGCCAAGGGAATGCTGGGGGTGGAGAATGAACGAGAATTTTTCCCCTCCACGAGTAACCGCCACAAACGCCGTTTTTGCAGCTTTCAGTGTTGCCACCCCTAGACGTTCCCATGCCATGATTCAGGATCCAAAATTATCATGAATAATTAAACATGGGTTATTCATCTTGTAGCTTTTGAACCTTTAGGAAACACAGGAATCACACTGGCAAGATTTCCTCTGCAAAAACAAAGGGTTAAACATTTTTTTATTTTAAATGAAAGCCAAGAAGCATGGTGTCAGCATCCGGGATTTGAAGCAGCCATCTCTCATGACTCACAATAAGATCATGAGATTTGACAACACTGCATTCATACTGCTCCAACCCAGACTCTGAAATGGGGGGGAACAATAATGTTCAAAATAAAAAAAATCACACAGGGCCCCACGTGTTGAGGGGACTCCCACAGGAGCTTCCCAATACATGGAGTCCATGGATAAAATGACAACATGAGCGAGAGGAAAGTAAGATTACCGTGTAATTCCTGACGCCTGATGAGGGGCCGTGTGAGGTCTGAAAGCTTGCATACCTCCACCAACTGGAGTTGGTCCAATAAAAACTATCACATGTACTACTCTGTCTCTATGACAGGAGTGAGAAGAAACACTGGCGTAAAGTACAGGTCCAAATGGGCCTCAAATATGGGGAATCCTACTGTGTGGAGGGTCTGTGGCAATTCAGAAGTAGGTGCACACAGTTATTTTGTATTGGGCCTCAACGATCCTAGATACAGCTCTGGGGACAACACACTTGTCTGCCCCCATGCCCTGGGCCCATGGTGACATACCTTTTTTAGTGGTAGAGTTACCTGCCACCTACCTCAGAAAGAAAATCCAGGGGGCAGACCACATCAGAGGGGGTGGGGCAAAAGGGCTGTCATGCTTCTTTCTGACAGTGGCCCCACTCATTACAGGGCATCATAGAGCTTCAGAGAGGCAGGGCCACATCAGAAAGGGATGGGAAAGTCCCTACAACAGCCCCCAGAAGTCCCAATTCTCTGGGTTAGCCATGGGTGCCCAAGGCTGACTTGGAGAATTCAGAGGGGGTTTTTTGGAGTCTGGGTCAAAATTCAGATTCTCCAGGTAAAACTCTGAGGCGTAAAAATCCTATTGCACACCTTCCAACAGAACCTTTTTGCCAGGTACAGGAATGGCCTTCCCAGCAGTGTAAAGTTTGTACTGGCTTCAGCAGACAAAGGGAGGGGTTACCACCTGATTAAGCTAGCTGGATAGAAAGAGCTGGCTGACTCTCTGCCCTGGCTGTTATGGTTATTCATTGCTGTGGGACAGGGGATAACAAGCTTGGGGTAAGCACTGCTATCAAAGAACAAAGAAAGGTAACACCCTGGCAGGAGGAAGTGTGTTCGTGAAAGATAATTCTTTAACATGATGAAAGGGACCGTCTGTGATCTTCCAAGTGTCTTTAAAACCAAACAGACAAATTAGTAACACGATAGCTCTTCTTGGACCAACTTCAGTTGGTGGAGGTATGCAAGCTTCTTTCGGACCTCACAGGGTCTAAAGTCTAAAACTATAGCTTTAGGGACAATTAAGTCAGCAGACCCTTTTGAGACTGTTGACTCTTTAATGGGTTGAGTTTTAACTTGAACCAGCAGTCCTGCAGATATAAACATGCTTGCATACAGAGCCTCTCACATACACCCTTCCCCGCCCCACACCATCTCAGCCCTAAAGTTAGTCAGAGGGCTATGACAAATTTTCATAAATACATGCACATTTATGCAAATGAGGGGTGGTATGAAGCAGACTGCTTTCTCCCTATAAATTGTTTAATTATTAATTTAATCGGTTTATTTATTAATCTAATCAACAGAGGCTCAGGGCAGCTTACAGAAATATATAGTAATCACAACACACCCACATATATATATAAAAGCAACTAAAAAGAAACCCTAAACCTCACCCTGCAGAACTCTCTCCCTAACCCATCCAATATTAATTAATTAATTAATTCATTCATTCATTCAACTTCCTTGGAAATGTTGGACGGTACGCTATAGGCCAGAGAGAGACAAACTTTAACAAGGGGGACGGGGACTCAAAAGATGGCTAATAAAATAGATCCCACATTAGGGACAGTCCCAGCCTCAATGATGCCGCAGTTTACAACCCCAGCTTCCATCTTTATGGCTACGCTGGAGCTGCTGCTTCAGATTCCTTTGCTTTCACTTTCCCTCTTCCCAAAAGGATACGACTAAAGAGGTTTTCTGCCTCTCAGCCAGAATCTTCCCCACACTTCTCAAGTCACGATCAATGGTCCTTTGTGTTCCCACAACCAAGGGGGAAAAAAATCCCAAGAATGTGGCACATAGAAAGGCCTTAGCAGCATGATAATTTTTGATTTTCGCTGGGTTTCTAGTTTGGTTGCCTAAGGAAAGAAGACTTAAGCAACCACCCTTTCTCTCATGTTGCCCCCTTAATAACTTCTGATCCCATTGATCGATTTCAATCAAATTTGGCAGACAGGCAGAAGGCTCAAAGGCAAATAGGGACCCCAAATTTTAGAACAATAAGTCCACCTGGAAGGGAGATATGGCTCTTTGTGGAGACAAAAGTAAGTGTTGACTCATATTGAGGAAGTGTAGGAAACCAGTTTTATGAGTTCTGGCTACGGTTGCCACCTCTTAGCGTTTCACCCAGAGTATCCAGGCTCAGAAGGAACCCCCAATTTCCTCAGGGTCATCCTGGGGGTATCCTTAACGTCTTTCCTGTCCCCTTTCTCATCTGGCAACACACTTATGGAGCGAGAAGGTGTCATGACACTTTGTAATGAGCAGGGTTACTTCAGAAAAGGGGTGTAACTTCCTTTTGCCCCAGCCCCTTTCTGACACAACCCTGCCCCCCTCCAGATGAAACGCCAGAGGGAGGTAGCGATCCTGGTTCTGGTGCTTGTTGCATAGCAAGCCCTTGTTTCCTGGGGCAGCTTTCTCTGTGGCACACTAAACAAGCCAGACGGCTGCTTGCAATGCCCAAATGTACCCCCAGAAGAAAAACAACAGCTGTATCTATAAGAATGGTGCTTGGTATACACCGTGTATAGACAACCCAGGCTGTACGTACTCCGCCACTTGCAGTGGCTAAGCATCGAATGAGCATCATTACGAATGAGGCCATGAGGATGATGGGCTATTATTACTTCACCACCTCATTACAGAAAGCGGCTTTTTCTTCCCAAGGGCTGAGTGCGAAAGAGACTGGGGGGGTGGGGTGGGGGTGAGAGGGAGAACAGAAGCTACGTAAGAAAGGGGCTGGGAGCAGAGGCTCCCAGTTTTGTTTTGTTTTGTTCAGTTTTGTTGGCAGAATTCTGCTGCAGGCTACCCCTGCTGCTGAGCTTCTGTTCCCATCAACAGGACATGAAGCCCAGCCTCCCGATTCTTAGATTTGGCGTCATTAGCCGGAGGAGCTATGGTTCCAGGACTCAAGAGCTGCCTTTACAAACAGCCAAGTGTCGCCAAAAATGCACACACAATTAGGGTTGTTGTCACCTCTCCAAGTTTCACCCAGAGACCCCAAGTTTTGTCCCCGAGTCTGTGGGGTCAAGAGAAAACCCCGATTTCTCCAGGTCAGACAGGAGCACCCCTGGTAGCCTGATGGTTCTTCATCAGGGTTTCCAGGGGAAGCCTAGTGAGAAAGGGGGCAGACCATAGGGACTTTCCTGCCTGCCCCTATGGAGCGCTGTGACGTCACAACGGTCTGTATGGGTGGAGTCATGTCAGAATGGGACATGACAGGTCTTTTGCCCCGTCCCCACCAACACTTCCTCTGGGCAAAGGTAATCCTAGCTTGGGCATCTTCTTGTTCCTGTTTACTCAGCGCACCAAGCAGGTTAGGATCTACTTCTCCCCCCGTCTCACAGCAAAAGAACAAGGGGGCATTCAATGGGAATGAAAGAGGGCAAATTCAGAACTGAGAGAAGGCCGTATTTTCTCACTTGTGTAAGTCAGGAGGGATTTGAATTGCAAAACTGGGAGGCAAGGCTATAGCTGACCTAGGGGCAGGCAGTCCAGTGGTACTGGGAGGCATGCTCCTTGCCCCTGCTGCTGGAACAGGGGCCACTGGGTGCCCCATTCCCGCCCCATTCCCCGTGGCAGGAGCGCCAGTCTGAGGGAGGGTTGCCAGTCAGAATTTCAAAAATAAGAGATCCTACAGAACTGAGGGAAACTGATCTAAGGGGCACCCATCCGGTTCCATGGAGCGGTGGTGTTCAGAATAAGCAATGTCTGTTGTGTAAATAAGGGATGTCCATTGTGTTCTATAGAGCTGACGGATTCCGAAATAGGGGACGCTCCCTTACAATAAGGGACACCTAGCAACCCTGGGCTGGCTCTACGCAGGAGAGAACCTGCATGTGCAGCTCAGGTGACCAGGTAACCCTGCTGCTTTAAACCTGGGCTGGGACATCACGACATTCAGAAAGGGGTGTGGCCACATTGGAAAGGGGCAGGGCAATTGGGATTCCCACCCCTTTCTCATGTTATCACCCCCAGCCCCCTTTTCCAAGCATCACGATGTCACAAAACCCTATATCCAGGAAACAGGTCATGGTAACATTAAAAAAAAAAGCTGGGGCAAAGGGGGGCTCTGCCCTCTGCCCCCTCTTGCATTTAACTCTGCCAGGGCCCCCGAGTAGGATTGCCAGATGCACCATAAGAACTCCACAGGACCCCACAGTGTCACACTGAGCGTCTGCTCCAGAGATAGTCAGCCCTACATCTCCCGCGTGCAGCCCCGCCTGCACTGTGTTTATACGGACCCAGCAGCTGTGGCGCCCCTCTCGCTCACATCATAGAGCTGCAGGCAGGTCGGCTGCCACTCTAGGCAGCCGCCCACAGCTCTGTGGCATTGCCCGGGGCAACCCCCGGCTGGGACCAGAGCTGCGTCAGCTGTCCGAGTAGGCAGACCACAGCTCTGCATCCAGCCTGTGCTGTAGCCTGTGCCGCAAGTGGGTGCACTGCTATCCATGTAAAAGCATCCATTGTCCCTTATTCTTGTAATTTTGAACTGACAACCCTGCTGGGGGATGGGGAGGGGAGCTTCTCTCACACATGGGCAACACTTGTACAATTTGCTACACTGCTAAAGTATCCCTGAACTAACCTGAGATCCCCCCAGTTGTGACACTGGATCCTTGTGTCGGAATCCCTTCCTGAACTCTCAAATTCTCTCTGATTTTTTTTGACCGTTATCCAAACTGGCCTTTAAAGCCACTTTCTGGTTCTCAGTTAGGATTGCCACCTATGCAAATTTTTAAGGAACATGTATGAAAAATACATATTGCAGGGCCTGCATTGGCACCTAAGGCACCAATGCAGGCCCCGCAACATGTATTTTTCATAAGTGTTCCTTAAAAATTTGCATAGGTGGCAACCTTATCAGGCCACAAGTCTTGATGCCGAGATATCCGAGTAGAGAAAAGTCAAGACCTGAACAAAAAAAAACCTTTTCATGCCACTCCTTTTTCATAAATGCCAGGGGAACACTAGTTTTTGTTGAAATGTGTTGTTCAGTAATACTTAAAGATTGCCGATGGAGAGGACGGAATACATGGCTGGGTTGAAGCAAAAGTACTTCACAACACTGCGTTAATCACCAATTCATTCACCAAAAGCGACATTCCCTTAAAAACAAACTCAAAAGACCTGGATGAAACAAAAAAGGAGGAATAAAAGGAGGAGATACATTTACTGCTGATAAACGGCCTCCCAGTGTGAAAGATTGTAGGAGATGAAAGATTCACATGAATGAATTGGCTTCATTATACAGCGGCCTACTCCCCTCCAGTCATTTTGACTTGGTGGCGTCCCAAATGAGGTAATAGAGCCTTGAGGGGGATCCCACCCAAAAGGAGAACTTCTTTCGGCACGCACATGTCCCAGGCCACAGTCCAATGAACAGCTAATTCAATGTCATTGGCAGGGCTTAATTGGGGGACAGCTTGACAGGGCTCAGCCCTGGCCATTAAGATCAAGGGATGGGTGAGCCCTGGGAAATATTCCTGGTGAGAATAGGCATCCCAAAATGTGAAAGGCCAAGAGTGGCCATTTTGGGGTTGAAAAAGAAAGCCGGAAAAAAAACCACGCTGGTTTATTTGGCTTTCATTAACGACGATCCTGCCCTACTCCCTGCACTGGTCATTGTAGAGATTAAATTGCCAAACTCCTGTTTTATATGCAGCTGTAGAGAGGCAGGTTAGTCCAGCAGTTGGGTTGCTAGCTGGAGAACAGAATTCATTTCTCTGCTCTGACAGGCTCTGGGCTGGAAGGCGTGGCTTCTTCTGGGACAGGCTTGGGCCCTGGCAATTCATTTTATTTTATCTTTTTACTTTTTATTTATTTTTATTTTTTTACAAATTAAGCACTAGTCAGTGTTGGGTCTTTCTTCTTTTTTTCTCCTGAAACGTTCACACAAACAGATCACTCAACGGACATTATTCAGGAGTAAGAGAAGAGAAGGCTGTGTTCCTTTGTATTTTGAAGAAACTCTTCGTCAGAACACTTATAGTGAGAAAGTAGTGACCCCGGTTCAGTGATCATTACATCTCAGCTAGAGGGGAAATAGAGACAATATTTCTTGGTTTACCCTGTCCATCTGAAGTGGAGTAGTTAGTTACTTCAATTTAATTAAATCACAATTGTTATTTTGATTTACTTCTGTTCATTGGAATGTATGTGGCCTTGCTCTCAGTCAGGCATGGCAAGAAGAGGTGAATGGGGATACAGTAGGACCAGGCCACGAAACTCAGGGGGAATCCCCCCAAACCACAAGCTATCTGTAGAGTATTGGTCTCTCCAGAAACCTGCTTGGTCAACCACAAGGTGAGAGCAATGGGAGGTAGGGAGACCCCAGGTACCAGGATTTCTCTCAACGGGACTAATCTTGGTCCAGGGAAAGAAACACACACAACAACTGAATACCTTAAGCGAACCACTTAATTGTCAATAGGATGAACACAAAGATAGCTTGGACTTAAGTCCTGCTGAGGGTGGAAGCCCTGAATCTGCCTCCTTCGGTACCTATCTTCAGCCTGGCCCATTCCCACTTCCCTGTGTACCAGAGAATTTCTCCCCACGCGTCCACATCCCTGCCAGGCGTAGAAACGTGTGACGAAAGACATGCTGCTCACACACTTCAGGATCAGAGGGGTGTAAAACAGGCAACCTGGGCGCGCTCCATAACAGGGCCTGCTAGACAGGTCCACGGAAGTGCTACAGAGACTGTGGGGGATATTCAGCCGCCACACTCAGTGCAGTAGTAAATCCCTTTGGCCCAAGAATGCAAGCCTCCCACACCATTCGCAGGATCATGGCTTAGAAATTACAATCCAGTGCGGCGTTCCATACAGCAAGGCCTTTATCGTGGAGAGGTGGGGGTGGGGATTAGAGTCTGTGTTACAGCGTTACCAGATGTCTCTTATTTATGGGCTCGCTCTCATTTTAAAGGGAATATCTCCGATTTGAAACCCCCACAACTCCATAGAACATAAGGGGCATCCCTAATTGCAGAGCCCAACAACTTTATAGCATCCCTTATTTTTGACATTTTGATTTGCCAGTCTAGGAGAGCAACTACTTGTTTCTCCCCCCCCCCAATCTAGTTCCCTTGGTTCTAATTTGCTTGAGACCTTTTTAAAAAAACAAAATAAAAAAAACACACACCAGAATAGAAACCATCACGCACTTCCTAGAAAGAGGACAGCTTGTTACACACAGTTGCCGAACATGTAGCTGACCACAGCCATGAGAGGGAAAGCAAAGATTTATAGGCCTCTGATTGGTCATGCCACTTATTAAGCATGTTCTGCAGAAGCAATGATTTACACAAGGGAGATTATTTACTGCTAATTCTGCTATTACTGTACCATGTAACACTAATAGGAACCGGAGCCCCTAGAAGAAGCATCTTCTCAGTGAATAGCCAAAGGCTTATGATTCAACGATCATATAGTGGGAAAGATGCTGAATTCTCTATTTTATTCTGTACTGTTGCTAGAGCCTGTCAGCATGCACGGTCCCTCGGCCGGGGGCTCCGGCACAGCGGGCCCACTAACCCGGAGGCGAGTCCGCCTCGGAGACTCGGCGAGGGGGGCAGGTGCGGCGCTGGGAAAATGAGGGGGCGGGGCCACGCCACAATGGAGCGCGCTTCTGGCCACGCCCCCTGAAGCCCCAGAGCGGCGTTAGACGTGGCGGCAGGGCAGATGGACCCCGCCCTGAGCACGCCCGGCGTCTTAGGAGGCAGGGCTATAAAAGGTACCGGCGGGGCCTGACTCCCCCGCCGGTAATCATTCTTGAGAGACTGGCCCCTTGCCTTGGAGATCCATAGTATATTCTTGCGTTCAGGTGGAGTGAGTGGTCCTCGTGTTCCCCTTCCTTTTGATTGAGCGGCGTGAGAGTGAGTAGAGGTGTGTCTTGTCCTTACGTGTTTCCTGCATAAACGGTTAGTGAGTTCCTAAGGTGTGGGGTACCTGTTCCCTTGATTCCTGTTATCCTCCGTTTTCCCTCCCCCAGTTTTCCTTGCACATACCTTCATGTGAGAAAGCCCGTTCCCCTACTCACCTACCTCCTTGCTCCTATTCCCCCCTTCCCTTTCCCCTCTCCATGGAGCCTTCCCCCTCTTCCCTTCCACATAGCCGCACGATGTCCTGGACCCTGTGTATTTCCTCGAGTGTGTGGCTTCCCCTGGTGTTCGTAAGTCTTGGTTCTCTGAGGCAGACAGCTACCTTTCGCCTTGTCCCTATGATGATAAGGGTTGCCTTTCAATATTGAGGGAAAGCCCACCTTCCACGCTGAGGGACCCTAGCCTTACCGAGCTAGGTATCGGCATTAAGTGTAGTTGCCTCTGGTTGTCCGTATTGTATCCTATCTGTGTACCGAAAGAGTGTGGAGTCCCCCCTCTTCCCTACCTCCTTCCTACTCCATCCCATTCCTCTGTGACAGAGCCAGAGTAAAATTTTTCAGATCAATTTCAAGAGTCAGTGTAGCCGATGGGATAAGGGGCTAGAATTGACCTGAGACACCAAGGTTCAAATCCCATCTTATCTGTGAACTCATTGGGTGGCCTTGGGCAGGCTCTCTCTCAGCCTCAGTTCCTCATCTGTAAAATGGGCATGATAATGACCCACCTCACAGGGCTACTGGGTGGGTGAGTGGAATGAGAATTATTTATAAAGGCACTTGGAACGCTAAAAGTGCTATTGAAATGATTAATAATTTAATATATTTCTACAAAATAAAGACAAGGTCATTTGTTGTTTGTTTTAAATCAAGGAAAATTAATTTTCTTCAAAATAGCTGTAACAGGGAGCAGCATGAACAGGCTTATACGCCTTTAAGGGAGCCAGAGTGGGGTTGAGGCCATGCCCACCCTGCACTATAAAGCTAGGAAACAGGAAGTAGGAAGCAGAAGCTGTATGGAGCTCAAGGAGAGCAGATTGCTAGTGAAGAGCCGACGGTCTGAGGAAAGGCCTGACTGGGAGCCTAAAGACTGAGACGCTTGAATGAGAGCCAGCCAGAGGTTTGCTACCTGGCCTGGAGAAGGAACTGTGTCACTGTGTCTGGATCCGCACAATTTACTCAGTCACCACAGGAATTAGCATAATGTCACTACTTTATTTATATAAAGTAGTGACATTATGCTAATTCCTCTGGTGACTGTGAGTAAATTGTGCAGATCCAGACAAGACTTATCCTGGCAAGCCCACACCTGCTACAATAGCCCTCTTTGTGATGAAGTAATCAAACAGTTTGACTTTGGATAAAAATATACATGTGGCCGGCACGGTGGCTTCCTCGCCCGGCTTGGGCGGCCAACGCAGCCTGGATCGGGGAGGGGCACTGAATAAATGTGCCCATAGCTGGAAAGCCATCCTATCACCTGGATGCCATGGGTAGGGCAAGGAGCTAAACCAACACGTGGTCAGCCAGCCACGCCCTGCTCCGAGCGCCCAGCCATGACGGACAGCCGGGGTTGGTCCGAACAGATGTGCTAGTCTGCATTGGCCCGCGTGGGTGGCCCTTAGCCCAGGTGGCAACCTCAGATATTTCCTAAGGACACAGCCCCGGGCCAACATCTGGCAGAGCATAAACAGACATATTGTTCGGTCAGCAGCCAGACCGACATGTTGTTCGGTCAGTGGCCAGACCGACATGTTGTTCAGCCAGTTTTACCCTTAGTCTTTTTTAAAAAAAAGACTTTTAGGGTTTTCTCGCATGTCAGGAACAAATAAAAGTGAGAGAAAAAGAGGGAAGAGGAAAAACATCAGAACTTTTTGAATAAAAATTTTAAACTTCTTGTAACTGCTACAGAACAAAAGTTACTCCCACTTTTTTGTACTCTAGAGAGAGAATGATTGCTGTGTTGGTCCCAAATGGAGATCCCAAAGAGATGTGAACAAAGTTATCTGGATGAAATCTTCTCCTGCTCTAGTTTTCAGTCAGTCCATCATTCTCATTTCTACACATCCGAGGCCTTGTACGGCCTAAACCCGTGCATACTTTCACCTGTGGGCCAATAAAAGAGATCAGCTGAACTACTTTGTCTCTATGTCCATTTTTTTTTTTTTGTGCAAGATTTGTTTTGCCCCATTTTTCAACTTGCTCTCCTTGTGACTCTGGTAAAGCATCAAAGTCATAGTTGTTCCAAAGCTATGTAACCCACTGAGTCCATCAGCTTTGTCCATCAGCTGAGTCCATCCACCCACTGAGTCCATCAGGCCAGCATAGTAAAGACATGCCAACATGCCACTTTCTGTGGCCTACAGCACATGAAAGAGTGGTGTGACCAACACCTCAGCTGCCTGCTTGTGGGCCCCCCTCCCCTGCCCACACAGCGTGGAATCAGGTGCCCATTTATAGTTGAGTAGAACGGAGGTGGCCATTCAATGAAAGACTAAGCAGAATTTGAACACAAAATGTTCTGTTAACTGTGCGCCTTAAGCATTCACTACCACGTTACATTCACCACACTCTTTGTTTAATTAAAAGTGGGCCATATGCAGTAACTATTAAATCCAAATAGAAATTTTCCCAGGGATTATTAATTACACAGCTCTGGGCACTTGGGCAGATGCAAAGAGTTGGTCTCTGCTCCCAAAGAATACAGGAGGAAATATTCAAAAGGACTTAAAAATCTCCAGGAGTAAAGGTTCTACAGGATTCATTAGGAGCTTCTAAGTCCCTTTGGCATTCTGGAAAGTCTTCCTCAGATTCCAATTCATGATGCTATACAATGAGCAACCGTCATTCAGCATTTTTACACACACCTTAAAAGTTCCGGATTTGTCAATCTTATGGGTTTACAAGTCCAGAAGTAAGTTCCGGATGCTTTTTTCACACAAACACTGCCCTGAGGCAGCCTAAAGTAGCCGCAGCTGTAGACGTGAGGAGCTGCCATGGAAACCAAGTGACCACACCTGCCTGGAGCAAAGCAGTTTACCAGGAGAACCTTTTACACACAAGAGTTCTGGGAGAAGTTCTACACAGAAGTTCAAAGAGCCGGATGTTTAACATCTGGGTGAGTGATTTAGACACACAGAAAGTTCAGGATGTAACAACAAATATGCAGGAGAAGTGTGTGTGTGTAAAAACACCCACTGACATCATGGGGTGGACATGTGGAGCACTGAATGCATGGGTGCTACAATATATTATTTTGAAAATTAGTACACGCTCTGTGGGCCAGATAAGAGTAAGGGCGCTTTTACAAATCGAGGTATTTAATTTGCAGTCTGCAAACAATGTGCAACCGCCTTCAAAACGCGTGATCCCGGACTTCCGCCTTGTGAGACTTTGAAGTATCGCGCGAGCAGGTCGCGCCACGGCGACCCGCTCGTGCAAACGCGTGCTAAGAAACAGGAATGCCAGGGGCATGCTCAGGACCAGCAAAGGGAGGGAAGAGTCTAGATCAAGGCTCCGACCCACAGATTCATCCCCTATCCTCAAATGCATACCGTCATCTCTTCTCCCTTCTTCCAGAGTGCATTCATTCAGGGCTTGAGGGTAGGGGCTGGGTCCATGGGCCAAATCCAGGATCGGGAAAAGGGCCAAATAAGAACTAGCCAGAGATCACATTTGGCCTATAGGCCACAGAGTCCCCATCCCTGCCTCAAAGCCATAGGAACATGTGGTATCCAGCTGTGATGTGCGCACATTTCTGGATGACCAGTCGATTTGCAGAACTTTAGAATATCCCCAACCATAGAGCTTTAGAACTTCTTTACATAAATAGTCTCCCAGAGAGCTGAGGTAGAGATGAGAAACACACCAAGTAGCTGTAGAGGGCTTATCCTGCAGGGTGCCAAGCACTTTGGTCTCAGTCCTGGAAAGCACTTGGGTAGCGTGGCTTCAATAGGACTCCTCAGGTTCTTCTAGTTAAACATGTGTTTAAGCATTCTCCACAATCAAGGCTCAAGCGCTCAGTACTTTGCAGGATCGAACCCTCCGAGCAGACTTTTTGCCAAGAGAGAAAAGTCAGCATGGAGGAGACGTTCAAACCGCAAGGCACCAGGCAGGAAATGAAGCCAGTCAAAATGCAGGCGATGATTTGATAAGGCCAAATTGCAGCTTGGTTGGTATCAAAGGGGAAGAAAAAGACGCTGAAAAGAGCGGGCAGATTTATCTGGCTGCAGAATGAATCCCGGAAGCAGCCCCAGCTGATCCACGCCGATCAGAGAGCCTGACAAGGAGCAGAGGCTAGAGAGTCATCGTCTTGCTTATCTAAACGAGGTTTCCGATGGCTTGTTAGAGACGCAACAGCTATCTCAAATGCCCCCTGATAGATTAGGATTTAATCTTCCTCAGATTTAATCAACTGGGGTTGCTTCTTCATTAATAAAAGCAGAATCACTCACCAGGGAAAAAACAAGCAAACATGTCCTTCTGGGATAAAAACAGAGACAAAACCTTTTGCCAATAGCTCAGCCAAGAGAGAAGGGGGTGGTGGTATTTTATAAGTCTGTGCTGCAGGAAGAGGTGACAGGGGAGCCCTCCATGTCCCATGGCCTCAGATGTAAAAATGATTATAGTAAATTAAAATCCACACCCTCCTCTGGCCTGGCCTAAAAGCGCTGGCAGCTCGAGCTGAAACTTGCAACAGGGGCAGGATTCTCCTGCTTCCAGCTGATCTGGCAAGAGAGCCACCTCCCACTCCGGGCAGGAGGGAAGTTGATTTGGCAAGATGTCCCCACATGACCCAAGCAAGCGAGCCATGCCCCATGGACAAGAGTGCCCTCAGGGTCATTCGGACACGAAAGGGAAATTCCTTCCCCACCCTAATATGGTAACCAGTTAGACTTTGAGTCTACGAGCAAGATCCACTGGTGCGCTTCTCCAAGGTTGGCCACGGTCAGAGACAGGATTATATACAGCACCAGCAATGGGCCTGGTGCTGCACAATCAGGATTAGAGACAAGATCCCTGCCCCCAAAGGGACTTACAATCTAGAACGGACAAGGGGAGGGGCACATGGGGAGGGACAGGGGATGGATACATGAAGCTGAGATGGTGCAGGTGCACATGCTTAGTTTAGTTACAAGGGAGAAGGGAGCCTGAAAGAAGAACAGTATAAGGAGAAGCAAGCTTTGGGTATGAAGAGTTTGGAGCAGCCTGACAGAAGTAGGTTTTTAGGAGGGAAGGAGGATGCTGGACTGGACGGACCATTGGTCTGAAGAAATATGCAAGGAAAGCGTATCGGGCTGGCAATGCATATTCCTATTGGCCAAACATCAATACGGTTGCCACCTCCCTCTGGGAGGAAACTCTGAGGGGAAGGGACCATTTTGGAGGGGGCAGGGAAAGGGACCGTCGCAACCTTTTCTGATGTGGTCCCGAGCATCATGGTGTCCTGACACTTCTCTGGGGGCAAGATGATGTTGCAGAGGGGGCAGGGCCGAGGAGCTGTTACACTTCATCTCCGATAACACCCCACCTTTGTGGAGCGCTGAGACATCACGGCATTCCCATACAGACATGGACAGATCAGAAAGGGGGCAGGAAGGTCTTTATGACCCACCCCTGCTGCCCTGATCGTACAGGTTCCCTAAACCAGATAAATCAGGGCTTCCCCTGAAGCCTGGAGATGCTGAGTCAAAGCCAGGAGTCTCCAGGTGAAATCTGAAAAGGTGGCAGCCCTACGCAGCAGCCTATTTCAAGCTGTGGCCTTCTCATGCTGTCGAGCAGGGGCGGCCAGGAGGCAGATCATGATCTACTGGTGTGTCAAAAGCTACTCTCCAGTAGATCACAATGGGTGTAAGCCGACGGCCGCAGAGGTTGCCTGCCATGGGATGTATCCCCCACGGCTGCCCGCTTGCAGCCCTGCCCGGGTCTGTTTTAGATGGACCCAGCAGTTATCCCGGCCTGCCTGCACCACACCTTCACCCCCTGCCCCCGCACCACAGCCTTGCAGGCAGATTGCCTGAAGCTTTAGGCTGGCGCCTGCAACTCTACAGTGAAAGCGGAGCCGCAGCGTAGGTCTGCCGAGCAGGCGGACAACAGCTCCGCTTTGGGCTGGTGCCCCGAGTTTGGCCGACCCACTCCGTAGGCGGTGCGCGGAGATGTTCCAAAGCGCTACATACAGGGTTGGCCTGGAGCAGAGCTGCTCCACTTCCTCATCTGGCGGACCGCCTTCAGATGGACGGACCTGTCCAGGGGTGAAGCAGGTTGGCCCATTTGTCTAAAAGCACCCAATGTGGTGGGGGGAACCCCTCCAGAGGCAACCTCCGAGAGGCTGGGGAGTGGGACCAGCAATGCCACCCCCCGATGTGTCTCCAGGGAGGAAACAGGCTAGGAGAGCTCCTCGAGCTCAGCAGGGGAAGGATAGTGCTCTTCTTCATGCCTGAGGAGACCAGTTGCTGAGGTGCCCTAGAGCTGGGAGTCAGCAGAAGGAGTCTAAGCCCGGCACACCAAAACCAGGGTCAACACTGGACGTTAACACCTGAATCACATGCTCCACAAGGTCTGCCCACCCCTGTGTTAGAGGAAGGGAAGACAAAAAACAAACATCTTGAAAAAGGAAGAAGAAAAACAATCCTTCCTAAAGCATTTTTCTTCAGGGAGTGGGCCATGGCTCAGGTGGTAGAGTGCATGCTTTGCATGTATAAGGTCCCAAGTTCAATTCCTGGCATCTCCCATTCAGGATCGCTGGTAGAATGCCTGGGTGAGGCCTCTGCTGGGGATCCTGGAAAGCCAGATTTGAAATCCTGCTCCCGTGTCAGGTTGTGACAATACTGGGCTAAGATGGACCATTGGTGTGACTCAATTAGGCAGCTCCTTATAAGCATCAGACTGTGAATCTACACAGCCCTAAAAGTGAGGAAGCACAATTGTAACAGGGCCCCATGCTCAGAAGGGGCCCTCCAAAACTGCAAGAACTTTCTTTCTTAATATACAATAATAATTGTAAGGAGCCTATAGGTAAATCAAGTGCCAGTATAGCCTTCAAACATTGATTTCAAAACTTATGTTGGGAGGGAGAGGTAAGGGACCCCTGGCAGCTACCATGGTCTGAGCTTCAAATTTCTCTCAACAGGCCTAAATCTATTGTACGATACCATTCACAAAAACTATCAAATATTTTGCCCCTCTACCCTTGGACTCTCACTGGAACGGGAGACCATTCCAGACCTTTACTCCTAGAAGATTAGAAAGTTTCTTCTAGTATCTCATCCTTCTATGAGCAGAGACTGAAAGAACTGGGGATAATTAACCTTGAAAGGGGGAGGAAATAAAAGGGCAGGCCTGCTTGCAGCTTTCAAATACACAAACAGCGACCCTAAGCAAAATGGTGCCCAGTAGGAATGTGCGAACACGGTTCGGAAGTTCAGAGTTTGGGCCGAACTCGGCCTGTTTGGACGACCGAACCGAACGTCCGAACCGAACGCTCGAACAGTTCGGAAAAGTTCAGATGAATTCGGGGGTGGGAAAAACGTGACTGTAAGTGGGAGGCAACTGAGGCACAGACTTCCTTGCCCCAGGGGTGGAGACCAGGGGTGGTTTCAGGGTCAAATTATACCCCAAAAAAATTCAAATTCAGTTTCGGTATCGATAGCGCTATTTTCGGCTGTTCGGCCAAGTTCGGCCAAACCGAACTCTGCCGAACCGAACAACCGAACCCGAACTTGGGTTTCGGACCAAACAACCGAACGTCCGAACATCCAAACCACGTTCTGTTCGCCCATCCCTAGTGCCCAGTTGCTCTCTCTGGCCTGTGAGGCTAGGACCAGAGGGAATGGGTTCAAATTAAAGAAAAACAAATTTAGGCTAAAAATTAACTATTAGGACTGTTAAACAGTGAAATAATTTGCCAAGAGAGGTTGTGGAGGCCCCATCACTGGAGGCTTTTAAAAACAGGTTGGACAGACCTCTCTCCGACATGGTGTAGAAAGATGCGGTGGATCCTGTTTAATGGCAAGGGACTGGATTTTAGGACTCTTAGGGTTCCTTCCAACTCTCAATTCTGCCATTCTATTCAGGTTCTACCCATTCATTCTCATGCCTCCATTTCCCTTTGCACAGGCCAGAGAATTTACTTACTTGTGGCTGTTCCTAAATCAACTTTCACTATAGTAAAGGGGGGGGGGGGGCGCTTGGCTAATGCTTGCCTTTAAAAAAAGAGCTTCTAGTCTCAATGTGAAAACAGTCAAGTCCTGAGGCTTCATTATTCTAATTACCCTTTGGTTTTTGCAATTGGTCACAGATGTGGGGCTCACCATGAGACAGCAGTGTTTCTCTTCTCTAATACAAACCACGAAGTACACAGGATGGCTGGGTTAACGGTTGCAGAAGGAGTAGGGACTTTGGGGATTTCTCGACTTTTGACAGCTTGATGTAACATGGCCTTAAAGCTCTCTCTGGCACTTCATAAAAGTTTATTCATTCCAGCTTGCGATTCAGAACGCTGCTTGGTTTGTGTCTTTACCTAACCCTTTCCTAACCTCTGCCCTGGATTTGGAAATAAAAACGAAACCCACGTCTTTTCTCCCCCCCGCCACCTCTCTTAAGATATCTTCGTAACCCACTTTGATGCGACATAACAAGTTGAAAAGTATGACAGAAAGAAACACCATGAAGGGAATCACGGCTCCTTTCTCCTTTGAAGACATAAGACAGTGATGAAGCCATAACAGCATTTCCTCTCTGCATTTTTCAGCTTCCGCGGGGCATGTCAAGGGATCCTTTGAAGTCAACAGAGCTGCAACCATTTATGTTAGCAGAGAATGTGGCTCAAAGAAAAGTTCCAACTCGGAGAGGCTAAAGTAGGGGCTCCCACTTCCCACCCAGTACGAACTCCTTAGGTGAAGTTGCAGAAGACAGCGTGGGGAGGCTACCACGCCTTGGGCAGCTAGGCCATGCAAGGCCTTGAGCAGCGGGCTCTGTTGCCTGCCATGCAGGGTGACGTCCTGGCTGGGGGCGGGATCTCGGCTGGGCCAGGGGAAGGAGGCGGGGCAGGGGCAAGCGTAGCTCGCCAAAGCCTACCACCCCATGGCAGCAGCTCTGGCAGTGGCCAGCCCTCCCCGACTGTTCGTGCTGGCCCCGCAGCAAGGCAGCAGCGGCGACTGCCTGCCACGAGGCCACGCGGCGATCAGGCTGCCACAACTCGTCTGGTCGGAATCCTTGTCTTCATAGCTTTGTTCCCTCCCTGTTTGTCTGCCTTCATTTCCTGCTATGTTCCCACCCAGGACCTTTGCTTCTCCTCCTCCGCCACCCTCACCTGCCAGCAGGGCCGGCCTTAGAATCTGCAAGGCCCAAGGCAAAGATAAAATAGAGTCATTGGTGGCTCTTCTCCTGCTGGGGGCACCCTCCACATGGCTTTCAAGATGGTCATGTTTGGGGACTCACTGGGGAGAAGGTGTGGCCCCTACACCCTGCCCTGGTGAAAACAGGCACCCTGGAAAGATCAGGGCCCAGGGCGGTTGACCTGGGTTGCCCAGTAGTAAGGCCAGCCCTGCCTGCCACAGAGTCTCCTGGTTCCCTAAACGGTCTTTGTCCTCTCTCTTAACGCTGCTCCCTACGCCTAGAACTCTCTCCCTGGTCACATACGCTCTGCTCCCTCTCAACTTTCAAATCCCTCATGAAGACCTACCGTTTCCATCTGGTTTTCCCCAGCTCCTCCTCACCCCCATAGATTGTTTGCTTCGTGTTCTCCTTCTACTCTCTCATCCTTCAGGATCCCCTTCCTCCCTTGTAACCAAGCTAAGCACGGGCCCCTGCAATTTCTCAGGGGCACAAATGTTTCTCTGGCCGTTTTTAGACGAGCGCGGCGGCGCCCACGCTTGTTTCTCAAAAGCCCCGGCAGCTCGTTCTACACGTGACGCTGCCGCCGAATACGCGCACGCGAGGGCGAAGCGCATCCATTACCGGCCGCGTATGACCGGCCTCGATCGCCGACCCAGTCAGTTCGCGGCCGGAAATGGATGCGCATCGCCCGCGCATGCGCGTATTTGGCAGCAGCGTCACGCGTAGAACGGGCTGCCGGGTCTTTTGAGAAACAAGCGCTGGCGCCGCCGCGCTTGTCTAAAAACGGCCTCTGTCTCTCCCTATGTGCCCCTCCCCTTATCCATTCTAGACTGCACACTCCTTGGGGCAGGGGCCTGTCTTTAAATCACAGCTGTTCAACCCCAGTCCCACTGCTGGTGCAATAGTAATAAAATAATAATAATAATAATAAATTAATAAATAATAATTAATTGAATAAGCTGCTGTTACACTAGGATTGCCAGGCAACCCTTAAGAGCGTCCCTTATTTCAGAGCGCTGCAGCTTTATAGAACATAATGGACATCCCTTATTTACACAATAGGCATCCCTTATTTCAGAATCCCTCGGCTCTGTAGCTCCCCTTATTTTGATCTGGCAACCCTAGTTTACACAGAAGTAGGCAGCGTCGGCTGGCCCATGGAACAGAGTCTGACCTAGGCGTCGCCTTCAGAAAGCCAGTCCCCAAAGCTCCTGCTCCTCCTCCACTGCCAGCCACTCCTCCCCCTGGACTCCTATATGGGACTGAGAGGGAACGTCTGTCTTGATCCTTGCAAGGCAGGAGGGGCTCTCTCCCTGGTCTATCCTCCCGGTCAGAGGTACTCCTGGCAGACTGAGAAGGCTGTGTTGATGGCAGCTCCTGATGAGAAAAACTTGTCAGCAGAGTTGGATGGGGCACCCGCACATCTAACAGAAAATGCATGCTCCTACTGGGGTTACCACCTATGCACATTTTTAAGAAACACCTACCGTAGTGCGGCTCAGGGCAGCCACCCCAGGCCCCACTCCTCGGGAGGCACCGGACTCGGGGTTCCCAGCTCCCAGCCTGACAGTAGCTGGGAGCTGGGGACCCCAAGCGCAGGGACCCCAGCCAACTTCGACTGACAGGCAGCGGAGGGGGCCAGCAGGAGTGAGGGAGAGGCAGAGGCCCCACCTTTCCCACACTCTGTGCCCCTCCCACCACCTGCCTATCACAGTCTCGGCCAGGGAAAATGAGAAAGAGAGAGGCAGAGGCCCCTCCTCTCCCTCATTTTCCCTGGCCGAGAGACTGACAGGCGGGGGGGGCACCCACGGAGTGACGGAGAGGCGTGGCCTCTGCTTCTTCCCTCACTTCTGGTGGAAGTGAGGGAGAGAGAGGCAGAGGGCCTGCCTCTCCCTNCCCTCATTTCCCATGGCCGAAACTAACAGCCAGGGAGAAGCAGAATGTCCGGTGGCGGCGGGTAGCGCGGCGGCAGATTTAATCTGTTGCCTCAGTGCCCGCCCTGCCTGAGGTTCCGAGGTGGCGGCGCGGAAGTGGCGGATCAGGTAAGTGATCTGATGGCCGCTCAGGCTTGGGGATGGGTGGAGAGGAGTGCCCCTCCGCCCATTCCCGAGCCCAGGCCTGAGTAGCACAGCCCCCAGACCAGACCGGGGAGCACCCCCTGAGCCGGGGAACGCCCCTAGGCCCAGCGGTGGCTTCGCCGGCAGCAGCAGCAAAGGGCCCCGCATATCCTAAGGCCGGCCCTGAGAAACACTTAACAAAAAGTACATGTTACAGGACCTGGAAAGTATTGGATCCGAGAGGAAGGGCCCTGTGTTGCCTGAAAGCTTGCCTTCTCTGACCAACAACAGCTGGTTTGACAAAAAAGATCCTCTGAACTACGTTGTCTGCATCTCTTACATTTGGGACCAACATGGCAACCACCCTCTGTTAAGTAGGAGTCTATTAAGAAGCCCTATTATTTCCCTAAAGCCACATCCAACCGAGGCGCCTACAGCTCTGCCACCATCTACAGCAGAGGAGACAGGAAAGCTGAGAATGTAAACTATGCTTGTTTTTTTTGACCAGCATGTATTAGTCATGGGGAATTTTCCCAGTCACAGTTAAATAGCACCAAAATAAAGCCATCTTAGAAAGAAGAGAGTCGCAGCTCCTGAGGTTTTAGAGGCCCCCATCTTTCACCTGTTTGAATCCAGTTCAGATTGTTAACGTCTGGGCAGGTGGCAAAGGATGTCATCAGATGCGTAGCTAAGATGGAAAGGGCCCTTGGTGCAGAAGACAGAATCCCCCAAGGAACGTAGCAATACCTCAGTGGGTGCTAATCGCCCATTTGCCTATGCAGAAGGGTGTTGCTATATATAATAAGTACAGGTGGTGCAGTGGGGCCCTGGTGCAGCTGTACCCCCTGCCACTGGGAAGTGGGATCAAAGGGGCCTCATTTCATCTCCTGCATCAGGGCTTATTCCAGTCTAGCTATGCACCCATTCCACATAGGCATGGATGCCAGTTTAGCTGCACCTCTTGCATCCATTACAGCCCTTGGATTTTATATCACCTGAAACAACGGAAGCACTATGGTAGGAATCTTAACCCACCAGATTCCACAGGAGTTTTGCTGTTCTACTTCAGCACTCCTGAGATATCATCCTTAGAAATCAGAATAGCATCAAGGTGACCTTGTGAGAATCCAGACCAAGTAGGAAAGGCAGCAGGGACGACCTACCTGGACACGTCTGCTACATTTATCTGGCAGCCGCTATCGCCCAATGACTCTCTTCTTTACTGCTTTATAAGGATTTATTGTTCTTTGGGGAAAGGGCATTTATCAGGGCAGAGAAAGCACCAGAGTTTTGCACTACAAAAGGCTACTCTTCCAGCAATCCTGTAGCAGGTCCTTATCCATGCGAGTGGGAAATTTTCTTTTTATCTTTTTAAAGGGTTGGATCTGTCCAAACAAATCAGGCTAGCCTGGTCACAAATTACAGCTCAAGAAATGTAAAATCTGGTTTACATGGGCCTTGGTACACAGTTTATCAACAGGGCCAGCGCTACCATACAGGCAGCTATCCAGGGTAGTAAGTTCAAGGGGGCAGCTCTCGCACTTCTGATCCAGCTGCTGCCAAGCTCTGCAGCTGGAGGGGGGGCAGCAGCTGGTCCCTGCCTTGCAAGGTGACAGGCGGTGGCTACGTCACTTCCTCGGTGAAACCAGGGCACCACCTCTCGTGCAGCTTCCTCTCCCACCACGAACGTCGCCTTGTCTCTCTCATACTTTCAGTCTCCACGTCCCTGCGTCTCCCTCTCATTTGTGTCCATTCTTTCCTGACTAGTTTACTGCCAATGACACTCAGATAAATAGCCCCTGTCAGCGCTCCCCAGCCCTGCAAAGAGAAGGTGTCACCGTGATTTATGACACTATCTCGGGAAGGCCTTCCCCGCGCTCTGTGGGCAGGCGAGCATCCCCACCGCGCACATGGGCTCAAACAAACAGCTATCCTGCCCGGCGCTGACCCTAAGGAGATTCTGCCCTCCAGAGAATACGCAATGGGAACCGTCTCGTGCGCCAAAGCCCGTCGGAGGGACCAGGATTAATTTAAAGGGAACCTACCGCAGGGACGGTTGGAGGAGGCTTACGGGGCTCGGCAAGGAGACCTGCCAGCCAGTGATTTATCGATGGGAGACTTGTGCAGGGATGAAGATGAGGTGAGATGGTGGTGAAATTCAATGAGTTGGTTCTTGCTTTCCTGGGCCCCTTATTTCTGGAAATGAGGTCAGGGGGAGGGTACGGAACTGGCTGGAGTTTCCAGAAGTGTTTTAAGAGCCTGTTCAGGAGATCCCAAAATGGCCACCCAAGCAGAGGTAGACCTTCCGTTGGACTTTGCCTTGGTGCTTGAGTTTAGCAAAGGTGGCCATGCTGAGAAGGGGATTTTGGGACACTCTGCTATCCTGGCCGGTGACCGAGTCATGGCAGGGTTCCTCCCGCTTCCCAAACCCACTATGTTAATGCAGCCAAGCAGGTCTTTGCTGGGGTGGATGCTTCTCTGGGATTGACCTGGAGAATCTCGGCTCTGGGGGAAACCCTGATTTCTCCAGGTCAACGGGACCTGAAGAAATTGGGGCTTCTGGGATTAGTAGGGAGTCGCCACACCAGGAAAGGAAGGCCGTATGGAAATCTCCAATGTGGCCCCACCCCCTGTGGAATGTTGTGATGTCAGACACCCCCTTTGCCACACCCCGTCTGACTTTGTGTCCTCCCCCCCCCCCCCCCCCCCCCCNGTCCAAATCCGGCTCTTCCAGGCCCCCAGCAGGGGCCTCCCCCAGGCGTGCTACCAGGGATCCTGAGGTGGCGATGCCGGGGATTGAACCTGGGACCTTATACACGCAAAGCACACGCTCTTATCACTTGAGCTATGCCTCCCCCCTCCAAACCCATGACTTGCTTCCTGCCCTCTTGCTCCAGCTCTCATCCCACCTGAACTGACCTCTGAACTAGATACTGGACCCTGTGTTTGAGCTGGCACAGCTCCTGTCTGGTTTTGTTCCCCTGGCCTGCATACTGACTCCGATTCCTGGGTAGCCCTCTCTGGTTGATTGGTCTGAGCACCTTGCCTTAACTCACCCACAGCTTAAATCCTGCTCTTACCACTAAGCCAGACCACCCATATCCCAATCCTTCCATCAGGGTTTCCTGCTTCTCCTGCAGCATTCCTGCGTGACTAACTATATGAAGGAGTCCCAGAGAATTTCCCTTAGCAAAACCTCCAGGATGGTCTGTCCCCAACTGGGCTTCCCTGCACTTAAAAGCCAAGCCCTGGTCACTTACCCAGGCCACATTCAGTCACCTGACTATTGGGCCCAACAGCCTAAAGCCTGGGCTACTGCTCCCTTTCTGGGCTAATTTACCTTCTTAACTGAGCCGTAGGGGCACTGGTACGTCATGAAAGGACTCACCCATACGTTTCTAGCACCCTCAGGGAGATTCAAATAAAAATCCATCTTAAGCCATGTGTACGTTAGGGATGGCATGGGTAGGGTACACCAGTATTTGTGTAACTTACATGCTTGGAACTCTCCGTGAGAAGATTTGCTCTGCTCCCTCCCTCCCAACCTGCAAATACCTCCTTAAAACTTATCTCACGCCTTGCTTCTGTTCCCCACCACCACCAATCCTTTATGCTGCTGCTTATAAGGGTCTCATCCTTCAGGATCTCCCTTGCAACAAAGGGCATTTTCACACAAGACACTCCCCATACACTATACATGTTACAGGGCAATCCTAGGGCAACACTGCAGCCCTGCAACATGTATAGCGTGGGGGTAGTGGGTGGAGAGTGTCTTGTCTGAAAATGCCCTAAGCTGAGCCTATGCACCTGCAACGTCTCCGCCTCATGAATGTATCCCTGTCCCTCCCAGTTCCACCCCTCCCTTGTCCATTCTAGATTGTAAGCCCTTTGGGGCAGAGAACTCTCTCTAATCTCAGCTTCTCAGTGACGGGCACATTGTGGGTACCAAATAAATAAATAATAAATAATACATATTAATGAAGGAATGGTATGGCTGGCATCCTATTTGACTACCTAATAGACCAGCGGGTGGTGCTATGCTAGCTGAGGCCCAACAGTTTGGGAGCCTCTGCTCTAGTATAAAAGGAGGGCATGCACATAGACAATATGGTCATCATCCGGACACCATGCACTGATAGGACGGGCCTTCCCATTTGAACTAGAGAAACAACTCTGCTAGCTATAAGCAGCAAGCTGTTAGAGTCACTGGGACCTGTCTATCGAGGGAGAATGACTGATCCAATTAGGCCCTTGTGTTGATCTCATAAAACACTAAGTGTTCAAAACAAGGTTGCAGAAACGTTCAGCAAACAAGTCAGTCGACAAGGCCAGATTAATCCATCCTTGGGCCCTTAACATCTCACAGAAGCACCAAGGCTCAGTGTAGCCTAGTGAATAAGGTGCTAAACCTGGACCTACCGTCAAATTCCATCTTAGCCATGAACTCACTTGATGGCCTTGGGCATGCCTAGAGGTGAGATGGGTACCTGCACGAATGGGGTACAGCTGTCAGAACTGTGATCACACTGCTGTGCATACCCACCCACACCGCTACACGCCCACCCCAGGCTCTCAATTGCCTCTGCTGCTGCCACCGCTGTATCTCCCTCCCCCATCCCCCGGAATGATTTGTTACCCATAGCTGCTCTTCAGGTACCTGGTGAATGCCTAAAGGGATACCTTATCCACTGCCTGCTTCATGTCTAGGCAAGCCTCTGCCAACGTCAGGCGCTTTCTCATGTTACTGTCCGCGCACTATTTGCCTCCTGGAAAGAATCCAGGAGACAAAGCATGTGTGTGTGTGTGTGTGGGGGGTTTGTAATGTGGGACTGCACCCCTTCCCCCATGCAATTTTGCCAGCAATCCTGTGGATTTCTCTACTCTTGACCCCCAGGGATCTCCCTACCCTGCAGTCTCCCACGGGATCATCAGCAAATATGCACGGGAGTGTGGGTGGGTCCCACGTTACAAACCCCGTGTGTGCTTTGCCTCCCGGATTCTTTCCCAGAAACAAATCATGCACAGATAGTGACGTGGGAACGGACACCGAGTTCCCCATCTGTAAAACAGGAATAATAATGATCTAACTCACACGGTTGCTGCGTGGACAAACTAGATATGCAATGCACTCTGAACGTGGAAAATGCTATAGAAATGATAAAGAATATCCTAGAGATTGTTTAATATCCTAAATAATAATATCACTCATGTTCACAATGACAAGGGGGCTACGAGCTTGATTGCAGAGTTAAGAGTTTGGGGAAGCGCAATCTTGTCCTTTCTTATTTGGATCCATTTCAATTGGTGTCCCCCACCCATGCAGAGCGTGTTTGGGGTGAAGCAGGCAACTAGATCCGTGTCCATCCTGGCTGGCAAAAGCCAGCTGGGAAACGTTAGGGCCTTTGCTGGCTGGAGTTGTCAACACTTCCGTTCAGGAGAGTACGGTGCTGAACGACTTTAAGTCAGAGGTTGTCTAGCCCGGGCTCAATAAAACCGTCACTTGACACTTGTCTATATTCGTGTCTGTAAACGAGAGGCTGGGTTGCTGTGTGGGTGCTTCTGGGAGCTGTAGTCCCACCTTAACATGGCAGCTGTGCTGAGGGGGGTGCATTTCTTTAGACTATCACTGAGGGAGATGTTTTGCTTAGGTGCGAATTTGGTCCTGTCAGTATGAGGGGATGAAATAACTGCCCCTCAAGCTCTCTCTCCACCCATGCAGCGTCCGAGAAACGTGCTTGTGGGTTATGAATGGAGGCGGGAGTCCTTGCGAGTGGTGGGAAAGTTTAGTTTGCTTCTCGAGGCAGCTGCTGTTTGCAGACGTCCGATTCAAAGAACCGTTGAAAGCCTTCCAGCACTAATTGGCAAGTCAGAGGGTTTTTCCAGAGCACAAGGCAATAAACAAGGGGGTCGTCTGAAGAACCAGGCCACCCGGAGAAAGGGCTTTGTCAGGAGCTCTGCCAAAAAGCTGGTGCATCAGTTAGGCTACTTGATTGTGCTGGGAGAGAAAGTGCACTTGCTTGGTCTGACCATCAGGAGGCGCTGTTGGATGCAAAGCAAAAGAGCTATGGATTTAAGAACAGCAACACCCAGCTCTTAAAAGTCTTTGTAGGGGTGAGTGGGGAACCTTTTCCCTACCGCTGGCCACTTTGCAAGCTAGTACAAGCTTCATAAGTAGGACAGGAGTTGGAGGGAGGGGGTGCTGAAGGACTGTTCTCAGGATGGGGGAAGGAAGGGGAGGGTCCAGATCATGGATCTACATTTTCCCAACTTTCCAAAACGGGTCAAAGCCCCGCCCCTCAACACATGCTCGTGCTCACACTCATACCTTCCAGCAGCTCCCCTACCGGGTGTGGAAAGGGTAAGCCAGGTGGAAGGAGCCCGGCCATCTGACACTGTGGGGCCTGCCCCTTTGCGGTCTCACAGCAGATGCGCAGGGGAGTGCCAGCACGCTGGCGATTCAGGAACACACGGTCACCCTGGTGATGACCATGTACAGGCACCCCGGAACTCTGCCGATGAACACATGCACGGGCACCTCAGCAGCAGCCACCCCAACACTATGGCAGCCACTACCTCCAAAAGCAACAAATCGCCCTCCTGGACTTGGACCCAGGAAACCAGGCTTCAAATTTCAGCTTAGCCACAAACTCAATGAGCGGCCTTGGGGAAGTCACTCTCGTTTCAGCCTTAGTTCCCCATCTCGTAGGGGTGGGACTCTGGGCAAGATTTCGGTTACTTTCAGTTTCGGTTCTCATGCATTTTGGTTGTCGGATTTTTAACACTGTGGTTTTCCCGTTGAAGTCAATGGGGACAAACCGCAATGTTAAGAATCCGATACAAAAATCAGAGCAAAAGATCAGATACAGAAAAAGAACCAAAATTTTGGATTAATCGAAATGGCCATTATCGGGTACTTTTGGTTCTTTTAACCTCCCTCACAGGGTTGGTGTGAGGGTGAACCGGATAAGGTCTGGAAAGCACTTAGGAGAAGTAATAATATATCACAAAGAAGGGGCTCATAGTTGAAATTACAAAGTCTCTTCCCACCCCAAAAAATTTCTTATCCTCTCTGGTGTCATCAAACTGGAGGTTACAGCGTTGAGCTGGAGAAACAGAACCTCAACAGCACTCAGCTTCATTTACTGGAGCATGCTTCTTTCACTCCTGCTGTATCTCAGCCAATGCGAGACGTTTCTTTGGAAGCAATCTTGTTTTTCCCTTTCAAAAGTAGCTAATAAATATCTCTCCCCTAAAGGATTTGTTCCAGTGCAGTAGGTCTGATGCAAGAAGGCTGTCATTTCTACTGACAATATTTTAAACTCTCTCTCGCTCTCTCTTTTTAAATTTTGTTCCCCAAAGATGTGGTCCAACTTGCTAAAGATGTGGTCCAACTAGCTTTGGTCCAGCTTGCTAAGATTCCTAGTCCTGGGGAGTGGAATTGTTTCCCCCATGGATCGCTGCTGCACCAGAGCAGTGTGTTCATAGGAGACCTGGAGTTTCAAACTGACTCGAAAGCAAAGAGAAGTAATATGCACAGCAGGAATGGGGACCACCCCCCCAGCCCATGAGTCAAATGCCACCCACAAGTGGGCTTGGCACCTCTGTGAAGAAACTTGGAGGGAGCGGGACCGCATCAGAGGATTTGGAGCAAAGGGATTGTCTCGCCCCTTTCTGATGTAATCCCGCCCCTTACAGCATCATGACATCACGACACTCCCACAGGAAGCCAGTCCAGGTTGGAAAGGTCCCTATGGCCTGCCCCCTTTCTGATCGGGCCATTCCCAGAAGTTCCTGTTCCCTGCGTTAGCCATGGGATTGAGTACCCTAGGTAACCCAGAGAAACTGTGGCTTCCCTGAAAGCCCAGAGAACTTTGGTCAAAACCCAAAGTCTCCAGGTGAAGGCAGCAACCCTACCCACCAGTTTTTATCTGGTCCCTTTCCAGTTCCTGAATCTGGTCCACGGAAACAGCCCCTTCTCCAGAGTACGGAAGGAGCGCAACCATCAGCAAGAATGAGTGGAGATGGGTGCATGCTATTGAAGACAATGGATGGATCTGCCAGTCAGAGCTATGATCTGAACTCTTCCCCTTCCTTCCCCTGCCCTGAGCATCCCTCTCATAGCCTCCCCCTGCCCCCAGCTCATATCCAGCCCAAGGAGCTTGTATTCACTTTCAAAGTGTCCCCCAGAGGGAAAAGGGGCTCCCCATCCCTGCAGTTCAGTTTCAGCATCCCAGCTGAGTGAACTACACGGCTGCTCATTGTACAGGAAATGGGCCCCGGCCCATCCACAGAAAGCACTGAGCTCGATTTAATGTGGTTTCATTCATTCATTAATTCACATTTCTTCCTCTTCCTTCCCCTAAGGCGGCTTACATAATAAAAACACACATTGTTAAAAAAACCCTCTTCATTTAAAAACCTTTCAAAAAAACAAAAAAGCAACCCACCCTCATCCCTAAAAACCCTCCCACCTCAACCCCTAGCCCCACCTGCCAAATGCTTTGCTAAAGAGAAAAGTTTTACACTGCCTCCGGAAAATACTCGGGCTCTGATGGGATTCCGGGGGAAGGGAATTCCGTAACACAGGGGCAGAAAGTTGAGAACGCCGCTCTGCGGGCCCTTGTTGTACGAACAAGCTTAGTAGGTGGCACCTGCAAGAGAGCGCTTGTGGCCAACCATAGGGTGCATGGAATAAAGGCTGGCCACTGTGAACAGGCCAAGGCACAGTCTAGTAAGGTTAAAAACAATAGGACACGTTCTAGTTTAAACACGGCCTCCCTGAGTTAAAGAACGTGCCTGGAATGTGTCTCAAATATGCAAGGCCCGGCCATTTAGGGTGTTAAAGGGTCAGAATCAGCACACTGAATTGTGCCCGGAAGGCTATAGGGAGCCAGTGCAGATTATACAGCACAGGTGTAATGCACTCACGGTGACCCACCCCTGAAAGGAGCCAGGCCACCGCATTCTGCGCCAGATGCAGCTTCCCGACAGGCCAAAGATGTGGTTCCAACCCATAAATGGACTTATCAAGCAGAGAGTGGGGGAAAGGACTGTGGAAACATGTCCTCCCCTGCCAGACTATGGGGCACATTTGACAATCTCCTCCTGAATTTTGACCTCTTTTAACCGCCATTACAGAAGTAGCAGCCACCGTACCTCCTCTCCTATGCCAAGCTGAGAAGGAGGATTTCAAGATGGCTGCCACCTCCTATGGAGATGGCTCACTTGTAAGAGGCAGCAGAGTCATGTGGCCATCATGTCACATTCCTCTTTCTAATATTCTTCACCCACCCCTTACTTCCATCTTTTTATTAGCACTGCCTCCCTGCTAGGCAATGAGCTATTTTAAGTTTACATTAATTTACATGAACCCACAATTGCAATTAGCATTGTCTGGATCCCCTGCCCCCCTCAAAAAAAAGATGGTGGCCCTAGGGTTGCATTTTTAACCTAATGTACTAGAGTCATGCAAAAGAGAGAGAGAGGGCATGAATTGCTTCTTTAAAGGTCACCTTTGGGTCCAGTAGTCTAGACTATTGGCCTAATTATCCTATGTACCCAGGACCCACAACTGTCACTGACTGCAATCGGCATTTTGGACACTCAGCACCTTTGAAAAACCAGGTCGCTGAGGGTTTATAAATACCTTTTGTCTGGCCACTGTGAATAGGCCAAGGCACAGTCTATTAACTAGGTTAAGAACAATATGACACGCTCTAGTTTAAACTCTGCCTCCCCGAATTAAAGAACGTGTCTGGAATCCCAATAGCAGATGCCGTTTCTGGGTTGACGAACTTTACATCACAATTTCAGGAGATGCCAAAAGCCTAAAGTCATAAGCATCAAGCCTTTTTTAAAACTCTGGCCATGATCCACAAACCACTTCCTCCAGAGTTGTCCCATAGTCCCAACGCATGGGGCTCTACGAGCCTAGATCCAGACCTGAACAATGTTGAATTATCTGGCCCCTGGATCTAGTTCCTACCTTCAAGCACTGAAAGAGTGGGCTCCGGGGAAGGGAGGGGAGATGAGGCCACACATAAGGACAGGGGTTGGATCCATGGCATGGATCCATGACTTGCACCCTCCTCTTCCTTCCACCCATCCTGAGAGCAACCCCCCACTGGATTCCAGCTCTTATCCAGTTCATGGAGAACGTACTCATTTTCAAAGTGGCCTACAGGTGGGCCCCACTCCCAGTCTACAATATGATATGGGTGGAACTGGGGCACCCCCATCCTCCTGGAGCAGGGAATACCCTCGACAAGCAATGCCTAGTGCTGACTCTAAAGTGCCACATCTTCCACTAACTGCAGGCTGCTGTTCATGGGTAAAACTCTTTATGGTCTATCTAATCATTTATGTTGTGCATTCCTGTCTTAGGAGCATAGTCCCATTGTACCGTACGCTCCCATGCCTCCAAGGACACGGCAGGGCACTCTGGCAATTCCCAGTTGATGGATGGTCCACTGGGGACCACTGCCACTTGGCACAAATTAGAGAAGTCCCTGATGCCAGAAGTAGCACCAAGCTAGGCAGAAAATAAGGCCTCATTCACACAACACGCTTTAGTACCGGTTCATACAAAAACTTATTCTAAAGTAATTGCCCCTTAACTCACTTTAAAGAGAAGAGTGGTTCCTTCCTGAGGTAAGTATTCCTGATAAAAGATGTACATATAGTTACTTATCCCCAGGGATAAATGATTGTGTGAACAAAGAAAGGATGTTAACTATATGTGTTAAGACTCTTAACACCCAACAAGGACTGTTCACATAGTCATTAACTCCTCGTGTATCCTCCTACTGGTAATTACTCGACAGAGTGTGAATACTTGCAAAGCAAATAATCATCACCAAAGTAAATAACCCAGGGAAGAATTAGCCTGTTCATGTGAATTTAGAGAAAGTAAGGTTGCTGTGTTGGTCCCAAACATAGGCAAGTAGTACAGCGATCTCTTTTATGGGACTAACTCCAGTTGTGTGAAATCCCTGCCACTTCCTTTGCTCCCCCATGACTACTTTTTCTCTTCCATGTGATGCAACAGCGTGGGCCATTAACGCAGGGAAATCAGCAACTGCGCAAACGTATTGATACTGGAGAAAGCGCAAACAGACTGAGGAACAAGGGGTACATTTTGCAAGGGCGAAGAAGGTTGTTTTCTAAATGTGTCCAACAGTCAACTCAATACTGGCCTTGGCAGAGATTCTATCCCCATAATTTTCGTGGTGATGAAGTCCCCTTTAAATATCTCTACTCCAGCTGACTGAAGTCATCCATGATGCATCAGCCCTACGCCTTCTGATGTGATCACCTAGGATGCTAGCGTGTCACTGACATTCTTAGAATGGCTGGTGCTACCATCTAAGCTCATGGCCTGGTTCAGTGAGGACACTCGGACATCCTTAGTACGTCAGGCACAGTGACATCCTTTGGTTCGAGGACAAGCTGTTTTGCAGTCTTCACCTTGGCCGTACTCAGCCAATAAAAACCAATCTCATTCAAACACCGGAACAGCAGGCAAGTAATTTCTTCAACGGCCCAAACGATAGACCCAGGATTACAGAGGCAGCTGCAGGGCATTTAAAAAGCATTGCCTCCCCAGCAATGACAGGGCAAAACTGGAGTGTGCAGATTAGATGGGGATCTTCAGGAGCACGGCTGGATAGAGGAATGAGGCCCAGTGGAAAACCAGGCAAAGACAGGAAGGAGAACGCTAAACAAAATGCAGCAAATCTAAACAAACCTATCATCTTAAAATGCAAGACACTTGCTTGGAAACCCTCCTCTCTAGCAATGAAGACTGGGGCTGATGAAGCTTGATATTCATCCTTTGCAGGATGAGTTTCTGAGCTGAGGGTTCAGAGGCCCAGCAGCCCGATAGGATAATAAAACAAGACTTTCCTGGGTTTCTCTTTAGAATGCTTCCCAAAACACATTTCACATCAGCCTACCTAGATACTCAGAGGTGATAATAGGGCTGGAAGACAAGCCATACGAGTAAAGACTGAAAGAATTGGGTACATTCAGCCTAGAGAAAAGATGACAAAGGAAGCACGGGATAGCAGTTTTTAAATATCTAAAAGAATGCCACACACAAAAAGATGGCTAACAATTGTTCTCCACTGTCACAAAAAAGACAGAAGAAGAGGGAATGGGCAAGAGGGCTGCAGTAATGTAGATTTCAGTCTGATATTAGTAGGTCTGGGCACAAGGTCAAGTAAATTGTATCTGTATTTGTGTTTTTAGAATTTTTGCTTATTTGTATCTGGACCCGTGCTCACTGCATTTTCCCCATTGCCACCAATGTGGAAAACACAGGTCCCTGCACATGGGTTATTTTGGCACAGACATGCAGTGAGGCTCTGCCAGTTTGACAGACCTATAAGGAAAGAAAAATGTGGTTACAACTGCTGCTAGATCTGCTACCAATTTTAAAAAGGAGACACTGGTTTGGGGGAGGATGGTGGATATGGCTGGCCTGGTGGGGAGGTTGGAACAGGGCATGGATCTGGCTTAGAGGGGATCACTGACTTAAGAAAGGGAGAATGGGGCATGGGACATGTGGCTGGCTCAGGAGTGTCACCTGTTGTGATCTGGGGACGGGGCAGGTCACTGGCTTGGGAATTCACTATTGGTCCTTCGGCTTTGCTGGTCTCCACTGGGCAGGGGCTGGGTGCAGTTCTGAGACAGCAGCAGCCCATGCAACTGGGGAGGCCTCACTACAGGCTCCCCAAGCAGGAAGCTAAGCCGAGAGTCAGAGAACAGTCCAACTCCAAGCTGGATATGTGCTACAGTTTTGGGGGCCTGGTTTGAGACCTCCGATACCACGTTTTTCAGAAAATTTTGTGTTCACTCAAACTCCAGATACAAAGCCCTAGTATCTGTGGCTTAAACATGGAACCTGAAAAGGTCTTGTGTGTGTTTATTTGTGGTTTATCAAAACCCGAATGTACCGCCCTAAATATTAGGGGGAAACTTCCTAACTGTGAGAACCATTGGACAACAGAATCAGTTGCCCAGGAAGGTTTTGGAATCTCCCATCTCGGGTGTTTTCAAAACCCAGCTGGAGAAGCATCTGTCTACAATACTGCAGGCGGAGGATATCCTGCCTCGGGGCAGGGGCTTGGACTAGATGATCCTCGAAGTCCCTTCCAACAGTACAAGTCTATGATTTATCTCACTCATATCTGCCAGTCAATATCTTCTGCCCATCCCAACAGAACATCAGGTCTCTTCTGTGTGACTTAAGCTATGAACCCGCAAGCTCTTCTAAACAAGCTTGGTAATTGGACCATTGGAAACGGTCAATGGCATCTCCCTCTCTCCCCACCTACAACCCCCTCTCTAGTTACTTTGTCCTATCCATTCCCCTTCAAGTCATTGCCTTGTCTCCTCAAACTGCATTTGCTCATCTTATATACATTTATTTATTTATTTAGAAAATTTGTATCCCACCCCCCCTGCCATAGGCAGCCCGGGACGGCTACCAACAATAACTATATAAAAATACAATAAGAGAATTAAAATATTTTCAATAAATCACAATAATAAAAAAAACACAAAAACCCCACTCCACCCTCCCCAGTCCCCCACCCCCATCCAACCCATCACCGCTCTCCCTCGCCAAATGCCTGATGGAACAGCCAGGTCTTACAATTTCTATGAAATTTTGAGAGGTCTGGGGCCAAACGGGCCCCCCACCGGGAGGGAATTCCAGAGGCGCGGCGCAGCCACCGAGAACGCCCTATCCTGCGTGGGCCCCCAGGAAACCCAAGGGATCTCCAACAAGGCACCCCCGGACGACCGCAGGGGCTGGTCTAGAACCAGGGAAGTGAGGCGATCTCGCAAGTAGGCAGGGTCCAAGCCGTGTAGGGCTTTATAGGTCAAGACCAACACTTTGAATCGACCCCAGAAGACTATTGACAGCCAGTGCAGAGATCGGAGCACTGGTGTAATGTGCTCCCGGCGACCCAGCCCCACCAAGAGCCGGGCCGCCACATTCTGCACCAGCTGCAGCTTCTGAGCCGCCCCATAGGTAGCCCCACGTAGAGCGCATTACAGTAGTCTACCCGAGAGGTAATAAAAGCATGGATGATTGTGGCCAGATCTGGAACTGAAATCAGCGGCCGAAGCCGTCGCACCAGATGTACCTGGCGGAAGGCACTCCTCGCCACAGTCTCCACCTGGAGATCCAGGCGGAGCTGTGCATCAAGGAGCATCCCCAGGTTCTGCACCTGGGAAGACAGGGGAGGACAGATCCCATCAATCGAGGGAGCCGTCACATCCACTGACTTACCCATTAACATCACCTCCGTCTTGTCAGGATTCAGTCGCAGTCGATTAGCCCTCATCCAGTCCCCCACAGCTGCCACACACCGTAAGCACCGAGACAGCTGGGCTTGGGTCAGTTGAAAATGAGAGGTACAGTTGGGTGTCATGACTGGCTTTGCTACATGCTTGAGGAAGGGTCTTGTGTGTTGCATATTATCCCCAACAGAAGTTGGTCCAATAAGAGAGATCATTATCTCCAATGTAATATCTCACAGTAGTAACTTTAAGTATATGCGTACACTCTGGCAGAATCGAGGCCTTCAGGGGGAGGAATTCCTCCCCCAATCTCTAAGGGGGAGGCACTTTGTCATTTTAGCTAAATATTTCACATGTCCTAGGCAAACATCAACAAGGCTAGATTTTTAAAAACAACCACCAAAAAAACAGGTTTTTATTTCAGCCACAGGTGCACCATTCCAAGCCAGCTCCGTTTTTGTACTCTTTCCCTTATTATTAATTTCAATTTCTATTCTACCCTATCCCACACACACTCGGGACAGTTTACAATCAAACAGATTTAATTATAAACATCAATAAAATCGATTAAACATAGCCCCCATTCCACAATCCTCAGCTTTCCCCACATCCAACCATCCCATTCCACCCACTTCCACTCGTCTGTCTCTCAGAGTAGGGATACTGGGCTGAATGGAGAATTTAGTCCGACCCTTGAGGACAGTGACTATGTTCTCAAAAGCTTCACTTCTCATTTAGCTACCTCCCTATTATTGTTATTTCTATCATGCTTTCTCTTATCAAAGTGTTTTCCAGTTCTTATCTAGTTCACCCTCCCAAACAATAGGTCTTATTATTTCTATTTTTACAGATGGGAGAAGTCAGGCTCAGAGATAGTAACTTGCCCATGACCAATGCCGCGGCCTGCACACACGCACGTGTGCCCAGTGCACGCAAGTCCATTGCAGAGACATTGTGCTGCCCAGAGGGGTTTGGGATTGTGACCAGTGAGTTCATGGTGAAGGCCACGTTCCCACAAACAGAGGTAAACCAAACTAACTAGTAACTACTAATCAAAGTAACTACTTCACTGCGGTAGTGTTCAGACAAACAGTATAAACTAAAATAGCAGTGCATCAATTTTCCGCCTGAGATGCTACGGTCTCTGACCTGCGGTGACCACCTTTACGTTGTTAAGTGTCCACACAAACTTTGAAATACAGCGTACTACTAAGTTTTCAGGAGTACATACTTCTTTTCCTGCTCCTGAATAACATCAGTTTAGCACTCCTTTCGTGTGAACACTTCAGGAGTAAAACAGAAATAAGGCCCAATGACATCGAATTGTTCATTGGAGCGTGGTGGCTTAAAATTGAATTTGAACACTCGTGAGGGGAATAGCTATCCTATGTGCAGCAGCATCAGGGCGTAGGAGCCTGGAAACCCACATACACCCCCGGCAAATATATTATAGCTAAGCTGGGCCCATTCTATCTTCTGCACCAAAGCCCATTCCAACCTAGCTACAATCCAGCTCATGGTTTTCCTGGTCCAAGGTCAACAGCTCATCATATGCATCCCAGAATTTCAAAGGAGTACCGTGTATTTGGTGTTGAACCATATGGAGAATACAGCCACGAGCGTCTCAGTGGGACAGCAACAGTTTAGAACATCTGGCCCATTTCCTGAGGTGTCTGAGCGACAGCTAAACCCTTCGAAAAATCCAACCCTAAGAAGGATTCTTCAGAGCACTTGAAAAATTTGGCTTTCTACTGCTTGGAAAATCTGACCCCTCATTCTTCCGTTTCTAAAGTCCCATGTGCAACATCTGCAGAGCTCGCTCCTACAAAGCCTGACAATCCATCCCTGTCTGGCTTTGGTTAGAACAGAGTTTCCCAATGAGGCTGACCACATGCAAGCCTAGAGTTCTGCTAAACACCACCGCCTAGAATGCGAGACAACCAGAAATCATCAGTAGCAATGCCCAGCCAAGAAAACAAACAGGGCCACCGCAATTGGGAAAAGCAACTGACTAGGCCAAACCTGGCTCAAAGCAAAACTTGATCCTAACATGAGCCCTAGAGGATGACACACGTCATTCCCAATTGTAGGTCCCTGCTTGTCACGAGGCTTGCTCCCAAACAGTACTCCTCTGCATACGAGGGTCATCACTGCTAGCAAACCAACAGTCTTATGTGAAGGTTAACATCCAAATGATGCCAGGACTGTAGTTCTCACGCTGTGTGCGAGTGTGTGTGAGAGAGAATGAGGTGGGTGTGTACCAAGAAGGTGCAGGAGGGGGAGGCATTGGGGGGGGGGGGGGGCTACAACACATTCCAAAATGTGCATCTCCCCTAGCATCCTCCCCACATCAGTCACCCCCAAATTTAACTGCTGCAAGGAGGCTGCAGCTGCAGCTGCAAAGGAGCTTCAGCACACACAAAAACAACCCAGTCCACAATAAGCCTTTTCTCTGCACAAAGACAATGCTGCCTCATGATCAGTCCTAGAGCAAAGGGAATGAAATGCTGGATCCCAGTTCTGGCAGCTCCCAGACATCCTCCCAATAGCCCCTACTGCGCAACTCCCCAGTAAAGGAGCAGTAGCAGCCTTATCCATTCTCCTCCTTTGTTGCTGGCTCAGCGTGGGCTCTGAATGATGCTGTATTCTCCACCCTGCCCCTCAATAGTCTCCCTTACCTTCTTTCTTGTCACCATCCAGATCGCAGAGGGCTGGAGGCTGCAATCTTGGAGCACAATGTGCCACTCCCTTAGGCAGAAGCTCGCTGCATCCAGGCAGGAGAATGAGAGGAGCCGGAGAAGGAAGCAATTGACAGGAGCAGCAGGGATGCAGCCAGTGCTGAAAGAGGAGGAGAAGGAGGATGCTAAGAAGCGGTGGATCCTCCCCCACACTCTCTAGCTATCCATGGGGAAAGGCAGGCAGCAGGCAATGCAATCAAGCAGCCCTGGCTCCCTGTAGGGGGTGATGGCCAAGAGAGCCTCAGTCCAATGTGTCTCTATCAATGGGCTCTGTGATTCTCTCCCGCTGCTTGCATGGAACAAAAGGGGAAGGGAACTGGGAAAGCGGGAGAGGGAGGGGCATTCCAGCTGTTTTTGTCAAGCTGCACAGAAATTTGTAAGCTCTCTGTTTGACAAGAATGAGCACTGCAGGAAAAGAGAAGCGGGAGGGCAGAAAACCACCAATTGTTATTCTTTTCTGCAACAGATGTGAAATCTCCCTGGATGGGAGAATTAAAACAAAGGAGGATTTTTTAGTTTTTAACACGATTGGACTTTTAAATGGAATGGAAGTGGGAAAAGAGTTTATGGCACAAAACCTGGGGAGTCAGGATCAATTATTAGTGTTCATTTTTTATTTAGTATTTCTATACTACTTTCAAGGGTCAAAATACTTTCTAATCCTTACCTAGTTCAGCCTTCAACACAACCCTGTGAGGAAGGCCATTATTATTCCCATTTTACAGATAGGAAACTGAGGCTGAGTGACTGGGCCAAAGCCTCTCAGCAAGTTCATGGCTAAGACAGGAATTGAACCTTGGCCTCCAAGAGTTCAGTTACATTTCCCCCAAGTTTTTCTTTGCCGTTCTAAGGACTAGAAATTGGCTTTCAAAAATTCTGAGAGTCTCATGATTGTAGCAGCAGAGGCTTTAAGGTCACCCTTAAAATCATAAGATTTGGCAGCCCGGGAGGAGAGTTGGATTTTGTTCTTAGCTCTGCCACACACTCACTGCATGACATTAAGCAAGTCATTTTCCTCACCTGGTGCCGCTACTTCTCTGCCTATAAAGACTAAGTAAGGCGAGGCCAATACTCTTCACAGGTGTGTGGTGAAGCTAAATGCATTAGGGTAGCTGCCAGGCACATTAAGATCCCAAAGTGGAAGGTTAATTAGCACCTATGTTAATTAGCACCTAATGGAGACATGAGCCACAGCCCACTTACTCCATGATGGGTGAGTGTTTTCAGACAAGTGCATTACCCATTGCTTAACAGGCAGAGAGGCGTTTGTCTGAGAACACCCATTGAAGCCATGTACGATCACAGCCATTGACTATAATCTCCAAGCCACTTACTTTGGAGTAATTCAACTGACTTTAGTGGGACTACTTCAGAGTAAGCAGTTTGAGAGCCACAGCAACCTCCTTCCCCAATGGAAGGTGAAGACAGCCTTTAACATTGTCCTTTGCCAGTTTTCTAAAAGCATTATCTATACAGCACCAGCAACGTGCCTGCTGCTGCAGTCATAGTAAGAGAAAGGTCTCTTTCCCCAGGGGCTTACAAGCTAGAATGGACAAGGGGTGAGGAATGACACAGGGGAATACAGAGATTATCAAATGCTCCAAACCCAAAATGAGGGCCAGGGGTTCCTATGCACTCAGCTCTCATTTAAGCACCAAAGTACAGGAATCATCTTTTCAATGGTCAGCCCAGCAACTCCAGGTTCAAGCAACACACGGCATGTTGAATGAATGGGTGCTAAAGTCTCCTGAAGGTGGGGTTTAAGAACAAAGAGCAATTGCCCTAATCTAGGGTAATCAGGCCTTGGGGGGTGGGGTCCTTTTAAGGACTGAATTTAGGGCCTGTTCCTCCAGTTTGCATTTTAGATTTGAATCAACACCCGCTGATCAGAGTGAAACTCAGATGAAAGTAACTAACTAACGACCCACATTCCCATCAGCTCATCCTGGCCTTCAAGGCCCACAACCCTCTAGTCAGTAGTTCTCAAACTATGAGGGGAGGGCGAGAAGAAGCACAGCTGGCCAACATCTAGCTCCACTCTGAGCTAAGCTGAATTTCCAAAATGATGAGAAGCCAGGAAGAAA
>QEPC01015455.1:109725-126906 GCA_003113815.1 Sphenodon punctatus | reverse complement strand
CTTGGTGGTTATTTATGCATGTTGCAGGGCTGTATTGGTGCCCTATGCAGCCCTGAAACATGCATAAATGACCACCAAGGGTGGTTAAAGGGTGGTTAGCGTCATGTCTGTTTTCACCCGACCCTGCAAGGGTGATAAACCCATAGCACTAACAGGACCAGTGTTCCTGACCTAGAAAGTTAAAATGAACCCCCACACTTCTCCTCCCCTTCCCTCCCTTGTGTGGGAATTTGAGCTCCCAGAGCTCGGCCTAGTGTTTTAATATATGTTTCCATTACAGTATTAACATTTCCAGCTGTGTATATTTTTTAAAGTTCACTCGCAGCCCCATGTCTCCATAAAGTCACATTTGGTCAGTCAGTTCTGCCTTGCATTGGGTCTGTGAGCAGTTTGTGGTTTTGAGTGTCATTTCCTCTCCTTGGTTTCATATTATGACAGGACAAGGCCCCGGGCCTAACTCCATTTGAAACGCTTTAGAGGCGAGCAACTCCCAAGTGGGTCTGGGTTGGATTGTTTACAGGTTTCAGAAGCAGGAGCCCGGAGTCACAAGAGCACTTTGTTTTCTCCTTTAAAGCGCTCCCGCCTCCTAAGAGCTCCTTGCACAAACATCTGTCTCTCACAATGAACCATTACATTAGCACCCAAAGGCCCTTGGGGGCTAGAACCTGTAAGAGCATATAGCAAGACCTAGCCTCTGCCCCAAGGAGATTACCATCTAAGGCTCCAGTCCTACATTAGGTCCTGCTGCCTCGGGTCACATGACTAAGCTGTCCCACTGGGCTAGGTTCTCCATCTCATAACACACCATGGGGGGTAAGATTACTTCAGAAAGGGGAGTGACTGCCTCATTACCTTTCTGACATGGCCCCCCACCCCCTTCAAAGCATTGTAATGTCACAATGACCCACAAGGGGGCAGGATTATGTCAGAAACGGCCATGGTGGGCGGTGGCCCCTTTGCCCTTCTCCCATTTAAGTGTCTCAACCCCTCTGGATAAAAGTCCAGAGCGATGGCAACCCCAGTAGCTACCTCCTACCGCTTCTGGATCAGGCACTGAACAGTTCCTCCTTCCCCCCCTCTCTCCCTGCTTGAGAACTTTGAGGGAGCTGCCAGGAGGGGAAACGAGCACAACAAGCAGTCAGTGAGGCAGAGATGCTGTTTTCCCTCACACAAATCTGAGAGGGAGGGAACAGGAGTCTAGAAATGAGGGTCGATGGGATAGTAGAGACTGGAGATTCCCTTCTCCAGTGCTTAGAATATATGACAATTTCATCAGAGAGAAGAGCCTTCCTTCTCTCTTTAACCTTCCTTCTTTGCAGAGGCAAATACCTCCACTTTGTATTACTCATGGAAATGCAAAGGAGGCTAAGGCATGGTAGGAGAGATTTACCTCCCCCAAAAAGCATTTGGGAAGGGTAAACCCTGAAATATTCCTTCTCCCTCCCTTACATCCTTGGATGGTGTAGGAAGAGAAACTCCGTTCCTTTGCCTAGGAAATATAAAAATGAAAATACTATATTCGGCAAGGTGTTATAGCTTTGCTCGTTTCCTCTGTGCATGTATTTGATTCCCCCTGACCTGCTGGTGCTGTGACAGCATAAGCCTTTCCTCTATACAACTGCACTGGAGCTATAAATAGGCAATTTCAGCAAGAGGCAGCAGAGTACAGACCCAAGCACTGGGGCTACCAATAGGATTAGCACGATGAGGCAAGAAAAACAAGCGCTTTGTCCTTTGGATCCAGATGTGCTGGAAGAAGTCCCTCTTGGGACTGGAAATTGCTTTAGACTGCATCTAGACGGAGGCAAGAATAATGCAGAGGAGGAGAGAGCAGACCAAACTGTAAATGGAAAGCCAGCCCAAAAGCATCAGAACCTTTCTACACATGGGGAAAGATAGATATCTGTAGGTGTAATGTGAAACCATGTACTAAGATCGCCACCGCTCTGGTCATTGCTGTTAACAAACCAAAGTAGAGTTAGCTCTACTGATTTAAATTAGAGTTAAAATGGTAGTGGTTTTATTTTCTGTATTATTTACATTTTCAGATAGGTCTTCAAATACCCAAACAATAGGATGGGAACGTATATTTAATTTTTTTCTAGGTATTCTGTTTTGGTTTCTTTGTTTTTGCATTCTTGTGTGGTTATTTCAGGTATTTGGTGTTTCGGTTCCATTATTTTGGCAATTGCACATGTGGAGTAATGCAAATAATGCTAAGATTCCCTAACCAAAACAAACAGAAAACCCCCCAACCCCATCCCCCAAAATCACCAAAGCTGAGAGCTGACAGAGTGTAAATGTAGGTTAGTTATTATATGAACTGCTATTTTTGTTTCAGGTAGGGTATATATTAGGAGCAGTCAGCGTGCCCAAACGGGCTTGTTCAAACCAGTGGAACAGCTAGCGAAATTTTGATTGGAAATCCAATTGCAAAAAAAAAATTTCCAATCAACCCATTTTGCACATGGGCAAAATGGTTGCAGCCACACTGTGCACGCGCAAAATGGCAAGAAGTTTTTTAATTGTTCCAACCGGAATGGAATTTCATCTGTTCTGGTTTCCAATCAGAATGTTCAAAAACACCCCGTTCCGACAGAATCAGAACGAAGACGGAATTCTGGTTTCGCCACTAGTTCCCAACCCGACCGGTAGCCTCCGACCAAAAACCTTTGTATGGCCGAAACCCACAAAACCAACACACGAACATGTGCACCCACAGACCTCTCCTGCTTTGTGATTGGCTGGCAGAGCTGGGGCTCTCTGGCAGCAGAGATCCTGAGGAGGAGCTGGGATTTAGCTGCTGAGACTCGAGTGCAATGAGGTAAGAGACAGGACCATTAGGGCAGCACGGAGCCCAGCACCAGCCCTGGCGGAGAGCCGCACATGACCCTAAAGACCTTGATGTATATATTCGGCAGGTTTACCCATTTTTCCAGGTATACATTTTGACTCTTTCTTCTAACCCTCTTCCCTTCCCAAGTCATTTGATGTGGACTTCTATCTAATCTCTGCTATAGAAGCCCCTGTGTAATCGGACTTAACCAACTTTCACATGTTACCCAGGGGAGGGGGAACATCCATCAGAGCAATTGTGACTCTTATGACGGTATTCGTGTACATGAGAACGCACTATTCCGCTTTTATCCTCCAAGAATACTCATGCACGACAGGGTCCCCAAATGGTCCTTTAACAATGGCGGGTGTTCTTGTGGCATAAAAGTAGAATAGTGCATTCTCACATGCACTAATTCCCATCACAAGAGAGCCGCAATTGCTCTGATGGATGTTCCCCCNGAAACCCAGAAAGGAGACAACTCAACCAGGGCCCAGTTTAACTTGCGTGGCTCCCCCTCACTGTGGCCTCCCCCCAGAGCACCATGATGTCACAAAACTCTTTAAGGGGCGGGGGCTCAAGTACACTCCCGCCCCCTTTCTGGATGAAACCCCACCCCCAACAGCAAGAGGCAGCTGCCACCGCCCAGATGCACACACCAGACCTGGCAGAGAATGGAGTAACAGCATGGCTGGGAACAGAGGCTGGGGAAGGGAGTGGGACACATGTTTCGGGGGGTACCCTGAGGGTCTGGTGGCTTCCAGGCATCCCTCTCTGACATCAGATGCTGGTTGGTTAAATCCTTGGTCTGGCGAGTGCTTCAAGTGATCAGTGCACTCCTTTCCCATTGCAGAATAAGTTTTATGGAGCATCAATGGCCATTTTTACGTGGCGCTGCTGGACAGGGGGTGCATGGGCACACCGGTGTGTGCACAGTAGGTGGCCGGGGCGTGCACATGGCTGCACACGCATCTCCCTGTCTCTTATACACATCTAGATGTGTATAAGAACGTGGCGCTGCTGGACAGGGGGTGCATGGGCACACCGGTGTGTGCACAGTAGGTGGCCGGGGCGTGCACATGGCTCCCCACGCACCCGCACCTGTCTCTTATACACATCTAGATGTGCACATGCGCTCAGCCCACAGGACTTTCCATAATGGTGACCGCTTTGCCTTCCTGCACAGTCGCTAAGATCACTTAGTGGATGTAGTCTGTGAGAAGCACGGTAAAGGATCATGACTGTTTTACGATGGATTATGAAAACTGAAGGGAGCTCACTTACTAGTTTCTAGCTATTTTTCATCTCTATGCAATTTGAGTTGTTCCTTCATCTTAAAAGCACCAACATATTTACTCATGAACACACGGCTTGTTCCTGTCATTCTGTAGCCGTGCCGATTCCAGGGTTGTATTTTTTTATTTTTTAAAGAAATCCACAGAGTAAAAAACTATCAAGATCCGCCCGTAGCATGGAAACAGAGCATGGAGATAATCAAGGTGCTTAACCAGGTTCTGCTTTGTATTACAGCATTGCATTAACAGAAATATTTGAGAAAACTCAGTCTTCGAACACACTTCTTAGATGGCTGGAAGGGTACTCAAGGGCCAACTAGTTGAACTCCATGCTCCAGGATAGGAACGGGCAGGATAGGAGTTTGGAGCACGCGAGGGCATGTGCTTAAGGGGTGTGCTAGAATGCAGGAAGGAAAAGGAGGATCCAGATCATGGATCCACCTCCCTATCCTTGAGCGCATGCCCTCCTCTCTGGATGTTTTCAGACAAGCATCTCCCCACCCATTATGCATGTTGCAGGGCCACATTGGTGCCCTATGCAGCCCTGCAACATGCATGATGGGGGGGGGGGGTAGTGGGTGTGGAGGCGCTCGTCTAAAAACACTCACTAATCCCTTCTCCAGACCGCAGCTTTTCCCAACCCCATTCCGATGTTGCCCCATCTCTGTGGAAGGCCACGATGCTCTGCAAGGGCAGGGCTACACCAGAAAGGGGCATGGCAGCCACTTTGCCCTGCCCCGTTTCTGACATGGCTCCACCCCCTTATGGAGCGTCATGATGCCCCAACCCCTGTGGAATGTCATGACCTCGCAACGCTCCATAAGGAGCAGGAGAAAGAGCAGAACAGTCCCTTTGCCCCACCCCCTGAGGAATGTCATGACAACAAACTCCATAAAGGGTGGGGTTACATCAGAAAGGGGTGTGACACCCCTTTATCCCACCCCCTGCGGAATGTCATGACAATCACAAGACTCCATAAGGAGCAGGATTACATCATAAAGGGGTGTAACACCCCTTTGCCCTGCCTCATTCAACATGGTCCTTTCTAGGATTCCTCCTAGAATAGGCAACCCTAGCTATCATGTCCTTTCTTAGGGTGCAATCCTCCATCAACTGAAGTCAATGGTAAAACGTCTGCTGAATTTAACAGTAGAAGGTTGCAGTGGTGCATACTCAGTCTTCTTTTCCCCCAGCTAAATGTTCAGCCTTTTCTCATTTGGGCCCTTTCCAGTTTTCGGTTGCTGGCTGCCTCAGTGATATAAAACAACTTTCCCCTGGAAGTTTTTTTGAACCCAAGTGGCTTCCCGCAGGTGCGGTGCAAGACTTTTTTGTTTGAAAAGGCATTTGGTGGGTGGGGATAGGGGTAGCGTTGGAGTAGGGGTGTGAGGGGGGGTTGGATGTGGGGAATGGGGAGATGGTATTGGGTAGGGTTTGTGGAAGGGTTGGGGGTGTGTAAGTTTTTTGGGTACTCATTTTAATGTTTTTATGGTTTGTGAGCTGCCCTGAGCCTCTGGGAAAGGCAACATATACATTTAAATAAATAAACAAATAAATATGACTTGCATTCCAGCTCCTTTACCATATTCACTGCTCTCCTCTGAAGCCTCTCCACTTTTGTTTAACATCCTTTTTGAAATGCGGTGCTCGAAACTCAACTCAGGTCTCGCCATTTTTTCTTCTTCCATCTCTCTCAAGACAGATGCAGATTAAAAATTCAAAGAGCATGACCAAGGTAGCCAATTATCACAGATGGGGGAAAAAAATAAAATACCAGCTTGAAGAAAGGACTAGAATTTTCCAATCAAAAATTCTCAGCTGAAAAAGAGCACGTAAGTAAAAACAATTCCATTCCTGCTTTTAAAAAAAAACAACCAACAACACTAAACATTCAATTTTCTAAACCTTTCTGTCTGAATCAATTCAGATTTTTTAAAAATAATAATAATTGGCAATTCAGGAGGGGGCCTCCTAACACGTATATTAAAAGCAGCAACAGATGCTGATAATATATGGGTCTGCAATGCAGAGAGCTCTGACCCCTGAAGGCGATGTTATACTTAACCGATCAAAAAATAATTATAGTAACATTTTCCTTTTTTAAATGATTCAATGCGCATTTGCATCGAACATTCCTATGTCATGAGCAAGCCCACCCTGCCCTTTTGCACAGAGCCCCAACTTCCTAGGTTTCAGGACTTTATTAGATAGTTCAAACCCAAGAGCAAAACTTATTTCCAGGCTGGTAGGGAATACACCCCAATTAGGGTTGCCACCTCCCTCTTGGAGGACACACAGAGGGAACAGAGTGATGCAAGAGAAGGCCCAGAGCTGTGATGTTGAAGGGTTGCGATGTCACGACATTCCACAGGGGGCAGGGCCATGCTGCAGCTAGGGTAGGAAAGTCCCCCTTTTCCTACGTGACCACCCTTGCCATCCTCAATTTCTTCAGGTTACTGGGGGCGCCCCAGAAAATAAGGGAGGAGTTGTTGAGGACAGACCCCAAAATTGGTGGGGGTGGAAAGTTCTCTGGAGACTCTGGGTCAAAACGCAGAGGCTCCAGGTCAAACTCGGAGAAGTGACAACCCTAGTCCCAATGTTGGGTCTTGGGCTACAGCTACGACAGGCATTCCCAAACAAGGAGTTGGGAACCCAAGTGCGATCAGTGCATTGCTAAATGAGGTCTCGATGCGACTGGATCTGCATAATTAGATTGTCAAATCCGCAAAGTCTGGGATCACAGGATTTCCTTTGTTTCTCAGTAAGTTCACAGCCTAAAAAAACTTGAGCCAGTAGCCTGTTTTTTTTCCCCCCCCCATGTCGTCCCCAATCAAACTACCTCTTGCTTCCTTTTCACAGCAGTAAACCATTGGCAGCTCTTTGCCTCTTCCCGAGGAAATAGCTACGCTAAATTTGGATTCCAGGCTTCCCACCATGATATGTTTTAGCTATCAGCCTGCTCCACCATCCACTAAGCCCTGCTTTTATTGGTTAAAGAGGCATCAAAAATGCAATCCTTTTACAAGCCAAAGCTGGTTTATGGAGAAACAATCTACATCTCTTGGACAGCAGAACGGTGAGGGACCTTGCATGACCTCATTCTGCCATAGGATGTTGCCACAGTGAAAACGCCGTGCGGAAGGGGCAGTCATGATTCATTCAATCAATAGGAATGGGATTTATTTATTAAAGTTGCAATGCCATAAAGCTGGGGAGGGTCAAATGACTTTGCCATGCATTCTTCCTCCTATATTGCATGCTAAGGGTGGAAAGAGGCCAAGAGTCTGTCAGCCAAAATGTGATTTTACCCAGAAGCAGAAACACCCACACACTTTTACAGAGGCTCCTGTCAGCTTATGTTTACTGCTTCCTTCCTACCTACCTGGTATGGGCTCCCTGAAAATAAACAGCTGCCACAAAGTGGCTCTACACGAGGACACATGATTCACGGTCTATGTGCAGAGACTCACATGATTTTGTATGTGGAGACGTGCCACCCAACACGAGTCCTGCTATGATAGGGACTAGCTCAGCATGGAAATTCCAGGCCACAAAACTGAGCCCAATGCAGCTGGGGTCTTCCAGACCCCAATGGAACCTCAGGCCCAGTGGAGTTACCACCTTACTTCAGGCTTCCAAGTGGAAAAGGCAGGGCCATATCAGGAAGGGCGGGGCGGGACTCACATGCCTTTCCGGCATAACCACGCCACGAAGAGCGCTGGCAAAATGATATACGGTGGACTAGGGAACAAGAGGTGAGAAAGCCACTTTGCTCCACCCCTTTCTGACATGGCCACACCCCTTTCCAAGCATTATGACATCATGATGCTCAGAAAGGGGTGTCGACCTGGTCACTTTATAAAGGAACAAGCACCCCCTTGCTCCTTTCTGGCCTGACCATGCCCCTTTTCTAAAGGTCTTGAAGCTCCAGTGCTCCGAAGGGGCGGGGCCAGGAGAGAGCCAGGGGGTGCATTCGCATTCCCTTCCACCTTCCTCTCAGTGCCTATGAACCTGTCCCCTTGCAAAACATTGTGACGTCACAATGCTCCATAGGGCATGCCAGAAAGGGTGTAGTTTACCACAGCCCCTTCTGATTAACCCCGCCTCTTACAGAGCATTATGATATTAAGATGTTCCATAGGAGTGGAGCATTGTCAGAAAGGGAGCAGGAAAGTCCCCTCTCTCTAACATGGTTGCCTCCTGCTGCCCCAGAAGCCCTGATTTCTCTGGATGCCCCTGGCTGAACTGGAGAAATCAGGGTTCCCCCCCACCCCCAGAGACTCTGGGGCAAAACCTACGGTCTCCAGGCGAAACCCAGAAAGGAGACAACTCAACCAGGGCCCAGTTTAACTTGCGTGGCTCCCCCTCACTGTGGCCTCCCCCCAGAGCACCATGATGTCACAAAACTCTTTAAGGGGCGGGGGCTCAAGTACACTCCCGCCCCCTTTCTGGATGAAACCCCACCCCCAACAGCAAGAGGCAGCTGCCGCCGCCCAGGTGCACACACCAGACCTGGCAGAGAATGGAGTAACAGCATGGCTGGGAACAGAGGCTGGGGAAGGGAGTGGGACACATGTTTCGGGGGGTACCCTGAGGGTCTGGTGGCTTCCAGGCATCCCTCTCTGACATCAGATGCTGGTTGGTTAAATCCTTGGTCTGGCGAGTGCTTCAAGTGATCAGTGCACTCCTTTCCCATTGCAGAATAAGTTTTATGGAGCATCAATGGCCATTTTTACGTGGCGCTGCTGGACAGGGGGTGCATGGGCACACCGGTGTGTGCACAGTAGGTGGCCGGGGCGTGCACATGGCTGCACACGCATCCCCATGTACGGAGCAACCTCCGTTTTCTCCAGTTGCTCCGTGCGTGGGGATGAGCGGGGGCCGAGCAGGGATGTGTGTTAGGTGGGAGCGTGCACACACCCCCACTCCCCGTGCACACCGCACCCTTCACACAGATCGCGCCCACTCATGAACACACAGATTTCTGCGTGTTCATGAGCGCGAGAGGCCTGTGGAAAAAGGGCCAATGTCAGACATAAAACAGATGTTTAACACCAAATGAAATAGATTGTGTTCTGCAGGGGAAGCAACAAAGACCTTTTCCACACAAGATGCACCCAATCTGGGTGTTCACGAGTGGCAGAGCCCTGTGTGGAGGCTGCGAGCAATCATGCGTGCATGCGCCTGCCTAACACGCATCCTCACTCATCAACACGCATGGAGCAACCGGCAAAAACGGAGGTTGCTCTGGGCATGTTGATGAGTGGGGGGGGGCGTCAGGATGCACGTGCATCCGTATGCATGCCCCACCCACTCACTGCGCACGCACCAGCATGACCATGGAACACCACCATCCTGCGGGGCCTAAAAGCAGCACTAGCCATCATTTAACTTCTGGCATTTTAAAAACTACTCTGTGGTCTGTATCAAAAGCGAAAGCAGGCAATAAGGAGCATATTCCTTTGGCTGCTGACATTGGAAGCAGGCAATGCCGCCGCCATATATGTAAACAGCCAGTGTACGGTGCAGCCACCTAAAATGCAATCACAGGGCTTAGTTATACAAATACTTGCTTCCATATACACACTTACAAATTTAAGGGGGATTTAACCTATGTGTGAATTTTATTCAGTGCATGAAATCCCGACACCCAAGAAGCCAAATATAAATTGAAGATACCTGGGACATCCAGTTCCTTGACCGCAGAAGTAGGGGGGAGAGGTATTCAGAGGAGCCAGGAGAACTGTCCAGGGGCGCAGCTAGGTTGGAATGGGCTCAGGTGCAAGAAATGGACTTGCCCCATCCCCCTCTCCCTTTCTTCCTTCCCCCAGCGCCTCTCCCTCCCTCCGCTTGCTGCGCCTGAGACCTGGAGGCTGAGCTGCTTGCTTTGTGCCACTGCCACCGGTGCTTGCTCCATTCTGTGCTGCCCGCAGGAGGGAGAGAGGGGAAGGGCTGGAGGTGGCTGAGCCTCTTTGTGCCTCTGTCAGGAAGGTCCCATACCCCAGAGTGATTCGATTACCCATTTGTCTCAGTTGTCACACTCCAGAAAGCCCATTTCTCTGGGTAATCAGGGGCACCCCTGGTGGACCCTGGAAAAAATTGTCTTCCAACCTAAAGGCTCTGGGTCAAAACAAAACCCAGAGATGTGGCAGCCCTAACTGTGGTACCCAAGTGCCTTACAGGGATTTACAAAAGCCAGCAAAACCTATCTCCAAATTATCCCGTTTCCTTTGTTCTTGCCCTTCTCGCCCTGAACCTGCAGTAAGTGATCATTAATGCCTCATGTCATCAAGGTCATGGTTCAGTTCTAAGACAGGCCCACCAATTCCACTGCAAATTACCTTGTGAGTGACATATGGCAATGACCTTCGGCCCCCAGCAGTCTTCACATGTGACGGTTCATACATTCAGTATCAGCCAATCCTTTATACAGCTGAAATGACAGGGTTGGGGAGAGGGAAGCCAGGGAGAATAAAGACTTGGGAGCTGCAGGGATGACTCCAGGAAACAGCTGGATGCCAATCCTTGTAATTGGTGTATGGTCATACTTTACTGCATGGAAGCTTCCTCCAGAACACTCAGTGCCATTCCCTTCTGTGTAGAAGAGGTTAATTGATCATTTATTCATTGCAAATTAGAGATGGTAAAAAAATAAAATTAAAAAAAATGAAAAGTTAAACCATTTCCAATTTCAAAAAAATGAAAAAGTTTTAAAAATAAAAATAAAAATAAGCCACTGGAAAACCCAGTGGCTGTGTTGTATCAAGTGGGGTTGAGGCTGTGTAGAATTCTAAGAGTTCACGGATGGAAGTCAATGCTGTTGACTGACTTAATTTTAATTGCCTGTGTGGAAGGTTCTCCCCAGCTTGCACCTTGCACCAGCGGGAGGACATCTGTCCCTCAGTTTCCCCCTGAAATAGGCCCCAAATTCACAGGTCTCTTTTAGTCCATGCTTTATTCCATACATCATCAGCTTCTGGGCCCTAGCTTCCATGCTGTGAGGGGCTCCATTGAGGTCTGGCCTTGTCTCTTTGAAAACCCAGCAGAGTGCTGCCACTTTGGGGGAACCTGCTGGGAAGGGGGGCAAGTTTGAGCAGAAGCCCCCTTAGGAGAGCTACTGCCACTCAGGGAGTGGGGGTCACCCAGGAATCTAAGGTGGCCATACCTCCCCTTTAAAAGGGGACACTTATGAAAAATACATGGTGCTGGGCTGCACTGGAACCAATGAAGTGGCCTGCAGTGGAGCTCTTGCCCTCCCCACCAGGCAATGGCTCCTGAAGGGTCCCCCAGAGCTTCCAGCTGAGGCCTCTCTGAAGCAGTGACGGGAGGGGGGAGGTCTCTCTTGCCCCACCAAGGCAGGGGAATAGTTATCAGAGGCAGGAGGAACATTTGTCTCAGGGCCCAAGCTGGCAGGGGGAGGGGAGGGCCACAGGGCCCAAGGTGTGTGGCGTATGTGTGTGTTGGGGTACAAATCCTGTCCTGTTGCAGCGCAGCTGGCCAGTAGTTGGGTGTGGCAGCAGGAGGTGCGTCACACCTCCATAACCTGTACTTCTCTCGAGTTACTGTAGCTGGCCACTGTCAGGGACAGGATGCTGGGCTCGATGGACCATGGGTCCGACTCAGCATGGCACATCTTATGTTCTTATGACAGAGCTGAGCAGAAGCGGAAGTGCCTGCAGAGCACAACATTATGTGGAACCTCACCTGGCGGGCAACACAGGACAGAGCAAACACAGCCACCTGCGGTGACAAGGCAGGCAGCGCAGCCTCCAGAGCTCAGACATAGCAAGCGGAAGGAGGGAGAGGCGTTGGGTTAAGGAAGGATGGGAAGGGATGGGACAGGGGAGGGAGCCAAGTCGATTTCTTACACCTGGGCCCATTCCAACTAGCTACGCCCCTGCACCAAGGTAAGCCCTGCTCTCCCCCAGAGACGGCTTCCCCTTGCTCCACACCCTTAAGACACTGTGCCTGATTGACCTTGGGGGCCTATAATTGGAACCAAATTCTGGGCCCTAAACAACCTTGCTACCCCTGTTCACCCATGACTCCTATCTAGCTGCGGACTCACATTTATCAAATTGCAAATAAACACAACTTGGGTCTTTTAACTACAAAATACAAACATCTGATCCCCTCTCAGAGTCTCTCCCACCTCCTCACAACTCCCAGTTTCCTCATGATCCATCCTTACCCAGCAAGCTCTGGGCTTTGTTAGCTCTGCTGTTGCCGTCTGACTTCACCCAGCCACAACTGACCAATGTCATTGACGCCTTCCTGTCATAAGCTTCAGTAGCAGAGGGTTAGCTGGTTAGGTAGGTAGGTATTTTGGGGGTTAACAGTGCAGCCAACAAGGTCATATAGTACCTGACACAAGGTAAAAAGTTGACTGGGAGCTGAGCTCATTAACCCCTGCAGGACCAACCTGTCGGGGACCCAACCCGGAAGCCTCAGCTTTGGGTGGAGCTCCCTGGCCAGGTCTCCATCTGGAAAGGGAGCATCAAGTCCAAGGGATGATCTGGAGATGTAGTCAAAATCCAAGGCCTGGTCCAATGCCAGGTGAGTTGTCCAAAGGGTGTGTGGTAGGAGGCACAGGCTGGGAAGAGCGAGGAGTAGCATGGAGAGACAAGGTGTTAAGGGGGCAAGGGCAAGGCTTTGAGAGACAGAAGCAAGGGGTAGAAGAGTCAGAAGAGACGCGCGGAGAGCCAAGTGAAGCCATCCTGGTTGGATGAATAAGTCCAGTCTGAAGCACAGAACTGGTGCTGGCATCTGACCTGGAATTACCTGCCAGAGCTCTGCAGCCAATCACAGCCGGGTTACCTGAGCCTGGAGGGAGTAGAGGCTGGTTCTGTTATTCCCTGCTGCCACCTGCTCCAGTGGCTGGGAGAATCGGGTCGTGTTTGGTGGCCCCAACGTCCTGGATTCTGCCCCCCAGGCACCAAATCCTGACACTATCCTCCCACTCATGGGCAAGCACCGGGCACCAATGGCCTGGGTTTTAGAGGATACTTATCATGGAAGGCATGGACCTTTTTGGATGCATGCATGTAGCGGGCGGGCTCCTAGGTTCGCTCCTGCAGGCCATAGCCCTTCCAGCTGACCAAGTACCAGAGTTTGCCATGGTGACATCAGGAATCCAGAATGGCCTCAGCTTCATATTTTTCTTGTCCTTGAACCTTGACGGGGGTGAAGGTGGCTGCGCCCGGCCAGGGAAAGGGTTCATGGTGAAAGGCTTGAGAAGCAAGATATGGAACACTGGATGAACGCAGAGGGACTTGGGAAGGGCCAGTTTGGCTATCACTGCATTAAGCATGCATCGGATCACTTAAAGCCTCACATATTGGTGGTCTAACTTCCTGGCGCGTCACTGTAAGGACAGGTATTTCGTAGACAACCATACTTTTTGGCTTGCTGCAAATTGGGGGTGGGGTGTCGTCCTGTCACTGGTAGTCAGCCTGGTGTTATAAGCGTGTTTTACAATGTCCAGGCGTTCTTTCAATTTTGCTTGAATATCGTGGATGCAGTCCACTAAGGAGGCAGCAGCAGGCACAAAAGAATCATGGGGAAGGTCTGGATGAAAGGCTGCAAGAGGTCCAGGAGGACTAGAATTGGTGCAGTGGTTAATGCTTTCTTCCGGGCATTGAAAGCAGCTTGCTCCTCAGGAGGCAAGGTGAACTTGGCAGGCTGGTGCAAAATACAGGTAATGGGTGCCAGGATGGTGCAGAAGTGGTAAATAAATCAGCACAAGAAGTTGGTGAACCTGATAAAATACTGGATTTCCTAGTCAGTAACATACAGCAGTCACTTTTCGGGGGTCCATCGGTAGACTATGTGCTGAAAGTATGTATCCCAGGAATTTGACCGAAGCCTGACCAAAGGTACATTTTTCCAATCTAGCACACAGTGTTGCCGTAGCCTCTCAAGGACATTTCTCACATGCTGGTCGTGGATTGTTTGGTCATCTGGGGAAATAAGAATGTCATTCAGATAAACGACAATAAGTTGAGCCAGAATGTCCAAGATGATCTCATTAACAAATCGCTGAAAAGGGCATGAATAAATATTCAAAATGCCCATAATGGGTTCAGAAGGTAGTTACCATACCAAAGTTGTAAGTCCTGCGAAGGTCCCATTTGGTGAACCCACAGGCCATGTGGACTCGATCTAGTAGTTCCGGAATGAGAGGTAAAGGATACTGGTTGTGGTTGGCTACTTGATTCAAGGCCCACTAATCTATGCAGACAGAGGGAACCATCTTTTTTCTTTACAAAGAGCATAGGGCCCCAGCAGGTAAGGTGGAAAGATAAACCACTTTTGAAGGATTACTTGGATGTAGTCCTTGAGGGCTGCAAGTTCTGCCTCCAACATGGAATAGATATGCCTGAACAGGACCTTAATCCTGAGGTGAAGATCGATTGGGCAAACATAGTCTCTATGGAAGAGGAAGGTGTCAGTTTGGAGACATCCCAAAAGTCTATGTCCTTGAGGGGCAACTTGGACAGCGGTGCAGAGTATGGGGGAGGCTTGGGTAAGGTGGCCATCGCTCCTGCCTGCGCAGGCGAGAAATCACAGATGGCTGTTAGCAAGGCACAGGAAGGAGAGGCTTAGCTGTTTAGACAAAGGGTCCTGCAAAATGGGGAGCTAATTTGGAGGTCATGTTCCTGCCAACATACTGTCAGGACATCACTTGTATTGGGGCCTGTCGCCCACAGGGGTCTCTGTGGACCCCTTCACTAGGATGCCTGTCAAACCTACACCATTTCCCCCATTCTCAGCCAAGGCTGAGAGAGGATTCCTCGCCCTTGATAGCAGTAGGCACGACAAGGGTTAATGTGCTTAGCTTGACTGAAAGGAGGTTGACAGCTGGAACTCCAGTCATACCTTCTTGACCAATATAAGCCTGCAAGAGCTTCCAGTTCTTCTTGCTGGTTATCTGCATCTCCAGAGCCATAGCTAGCCTAGTGTTCTGCTACTACTGACAGCAGTGAGTATTGATTCCTTTCGTCTTGTTGTGTCTCGCCTAGCTGTGTTCTCCCCTGCACCCCACTTCTGTGCTTAGGAAGGGTTTTCCTTCCTTCCCCACTGCTACCTGCACTCTATTCTTGTGACCATCTTGTTCCTTTCCCTATTAACTCCCGTGCTTCCCGTCTTGTGATACCTTGTTACCTCCCTTCCCTCTTGGTCTGATATTCCAGTCTTGAGAGCAGTTAATCCTTTCTCCTGACCACTACGGTTCCTACAGTGCCTCCCGTGTCTGTTCTCCCCACTTCCCTCTGGCCTCAGTCACAATCATTGACCTGGCCTGTAACCCTCTCCCTCCTGTCTCCCCTTCCCTATTATCAGAGGGCCGTGATCCTGTGTATGTCCCAAACTTCCTCTTTCACATGCCTAGTACCCTCTGTGATAGCCCTCTCCTTTCTCCTGTTCCCTGGTGATGATCTAGGCACTCACATTTAATGCCACCCATATAAGATCTTGGGGGGGGGGGGGGCTTTGCTTACCATTTCTTGACAATCCTCACTCCTGTCCCTCCTGACCTGTCTGCCAGCCTAACACGTATATAAGAGGCTCATGGTGTTTCAGCCCTGGCATACCCAAAATGAGGGGATAGTGGGTAGAACGGATCAGGTTAAACTGTGTTACTTCTCAGCGTGGTCCAATAGTCACTTCCAGTGGACCAGTTTCCCGTACCACAAGCCCTGAGACCAGCGGGGGACTATCTAAGCCGAGTCTGATGCACAGAACTGGTGCTGGCCTCTGACCCGGAAGCTTTTATGGCCCTTCAGGGCCAATCCCCTGCCAGAGCTCTGCAGCCAATCATAGTGGGGTTACCTGAATCTGGAGGGAGTAGAGGCTGGTCCTTTGATTCCCTGATGAAACCTGCTGCAGTGGCTGGGAAGAATAGGCCATGCCTGGCGGCCCTAAGGTTCTGACACCAGATCCTGACACAGCAGACCCTGTTGCAGGTTGACTGACCTATTTCTGTGTTGCCTTTGTTAACATTCTCGGGTCTTCGTTGGCTTTGCAGAAAGATGCGATCTCAGCAGAGCCACACGCATTCACACCCGTCACGTCTACACTACAGAGCAAACTCCACCATGATTTGGTCTGATAAGGGGCCGCAATCTGCAAACGCTTATTCCAGAGATGAGATGTTTCAATGAAGCCCTATGTTGCTTCCAGCTGCCTCACGCTGGCTTCCTACTATTCCCCCTGTTGGGATCATTCCCCACCACCTCCGCCCCTGCTGTAATTGCCTCGCTCCTTCACCCCTGCTGCTGCTGCCAGGATTGCTCCCCATGCCCACCCTGCTAGTGCTGACTGGCCCTTCCTGGCCCTGGATTTCTATTTGTATATTATTACTAATAATACTAATAATAAACAGTTATGGATTATTTAAAAATGCCTTGGTGAGACTTCGCCACAAAAAGTTTGAGAACCATTTCTTTAGAGCAGGGGAGGGGAACCTTTTTCCTGCCAGAGTCCACTTTGAAAATTAGCACAAACTTCAAGAGCCTCGTAGAAGCTGGGGGTTGGAAAGAGAAGGGTCCCCAGATGGTGGATCTGTGCCATGGATTGGTCCCCTATCCTTGAATGCATTTATCACTGCTCCCTTACGCTGAGCTCAGTCTTTCCGTGCTCGCCAGGGCAGGAACTGGTTTCAGCTTCAGGGCCAGATCCGTGGTTCTAAAAAACAACCACGGGCCGCATTTGAGTTAGAGTGTCTAAACACCCCTGCTTTAGTGTACCAGATTGAAGACAAAAGGCAGGAGAGGCATTCTGTCTTAACCAATTCATTTCCTCTGGAACGCCCCCCTCTAACGCAGCATGGATTTAGTTTTTTCCCTCGCCCCATGATGTCCTTTTACTGAATTTTCCAGCTGGGTTGCCTGATGCAGAAGGAAGTCTGGGATCTTCTTCAAGGTTACATAGCGACAGACAGGCTTTATTTATGTAATGTTTTTCCCAGTGCCTTTTGACTGCTGAAGACATGTCTCTTCAATCATGCATGTCCATAGAATAATTTATTTTATTTTATTTTAAAAAGAGAGATTG
>QEPC01015455.1:16926-75255 GCA_003113815.1 Sphenodon punctatus | reverse complement strand
CCCCCCCCCCCCCCACATCATACAAACAAGGCTAACAGATGGTACCCACAGGGAAGCACTCCCAGCCGATCACAGGGGCTGCAGTGGGGCATGGAAGGGCAGGCGGTCTTTCAGATACGTGGGGCCCAGACAACAGATCGAATTGCTTTCCCACAGGCTATCCGGAGAAGCCTGTACAACCCCTACACAAGCAGGGGAGATCATTTGATAGCCACGTGGAGTAGGCCCTCCTCACTTTGGGAGGGAGGCCTCTCTCTTCTGTTGTCCCCTTGATCTTTACCAGGCTGGGAAGCAAGAGACTAGATGGAGAAGGCAAGTCCCAGTAGCAGTACAGAGATCTAACCTGCCCTCACTAGTCTACCTTCCACTATTTTTCTAGGGACCAGCTCCAGCACTTGCTTCACCTTCAGTTTGCAAATCCAGAATCACCCTTACTTTATAGACCAGGGGTCATTTTCAAGCTCTGAAGATGTTGGGGGTCAGGGTGTGCTCAGGCTGGGAAGAAAAGCAAGGAGGGCCCGGATTATGGATCAATCCCCTATCCATGTGTGCATGCCCTCCTCTCCCCTTGAGCTCGGCTCTTTCAGTGCTTGGGGAGAGGAACTGCCTCCAGAGGCCAAATCGAAGAACTGGAAAAAGGGCTAAAAAACCAACTCATCACAGGCCACAAGTGTCCCCTGGGCCCAAGGCCCCCCACCCCTTGCTCACAAGCATCACGGACAAGCGAAAAAGTCCCTTTTCTGGGTACTTTAGACTCAAAGCGTGGCTCTATACAGTCCTGTACGGCAAGAGTCATGCAATGTTAGGCCCTAGCTATGCAAACTGCAGTATTTCAGCTATTTTGTGCAGGAAGCCTAGAGCTGGGGTAACTGCTGTATCCATTAATTGGAATCTCAGTAAAGTATAGCTCCTAAGTAACCTCTTACATGGAAGCAAAGAGAGATCAGACTCAAACCAAAAGAATTCTTATCAACTGAATATCCAGGAGCAGCCTTCCACATCTTTATTGCTGCAAGATCATCTTGCCGGCCAATATCAATAAGCCTTTGTTCGATCAAGCTTACTTGTTGTGCTGGAGTTTTAGTCAATAAATAAGAAAAGGAGAGTCCAGCTTTAGCCACAATGAGAGCGAGCTGATATATCCAAGTGTATGAAAGCACATTGACATATTCCAGCTGTTCCATTAAACATAAATGTGTCAAGCGCAAATGATTTGCATTACAAAGTTTGACCCAGTATTTCAGAGTTGCAATAGATGATAAAACCTGCACTGAGTCCACTCCTAATTCGACTCCTACAACAGCTGCTGGGACACTTCTAGGGACCATCAATAATTGCCTCAAGAAGTTGTTTTGTACCACTTCCAAAATATTGCTTCCTATACTAGGCATAATCTCGGCTGCATACAGCAATTGAGACTGCATTTTAGCCTTCTAAACCCGCAAAACTGGTGCCACTTTGACATATTTATAGGTTGCCGTCAATCTAGAGATTGCTTTTGCGGAGCACCCCACTTTTACATGTATTGACATTGTATGCCTTTGCCACAATCCGTTACTCGATATGGCTACACCCAAGTAAACATAGGATTTGACCAGCATCAGCTAGTGCCCATCTAATTGCCATTTAAAATTTGGTGTTCTTTTCTCAATCACTATAATTTGTGATTTCCCATCATTCATCTCAAGATCATTTTTTTTTTTTTTCAATAGCTACTAAACTTAAATAGTAACTGTTGTAGCCCTTTTCTCATTTGGGAAAGTAGTACGGGGTCATCCGCGTATAGAAGAATATTTCACTTTAGGTGGTAGATGATCTACCTCATCTATTACTTCAACCAGATTGTTAATATACAAATTAAAAAGTAATGGGGCAAGGACACACCCGTCTAACCCCAGAGGTCATAGGGAATGATGGAAATATAATCCCTTCTGAGCCATACCTCACTCTTGCACATGAATTCTCATGCATCAGGATAATCATTTCTAACAGCTGAGTATTAATTCCTAAAGTTTTGAGTTTCACCCATAGTTTCTCTCGATTAACTGAATCAAATGCTTTTCTTAAGTCTATGAAAGCCAGAAACAGCGTCCCTCTCCTAATGCATATTTATTGATCAGATGAGCAAAGATTAAGACATTGTCTACTGTTGACTTATTGTGCTGGAAACCTGCCTGTTCCTCTGCTATTAAATCATACCCTTGCACCAAGGTTTCCAAACATTTAAGAAGAAATTTGGAGTACATCTTCCAATAACTGGGAGCAAGCTTATTGGCCTATAACAACCAGGGTTTGTGATGTCTCCTTTTTAAAATATAGGGACAATAAAACTTACAGACCACTCTGCTGGGACCCATTTATTCCATCCCATAAAATTAAATAGTTTAACCAGCAGAGGAGCCCACCAGTACGGACATAACTCAACTATCTCTACAGGTACCAAGTCAATACCAGGGGCTCTGCCGGATTTAAAGGATTTAATCAAATCTATTATTTCTTCTACTTGAGTTTTTAGCACTATGGATATAGGAGCACCCTTTTCAATAGGAAGGGATGAAACAGTCACGCTGCCTTGACTACCATGCCTGTTTTATAAATCTTTAAAGAAACTAACTCACTCTCCTTCACTTATTCCAGAGCAGGGTTTAGATGAAGATTCTGCTATATTTCGTGATATAAACTTCCAGAATTCCTTAGAATCTTTGATTAGAACTGCTGCCTCAATCTGTGCCCATAAATGGTCCAGACTAACCATTCTCTTTTTATTTAATAACTTCTTATATTTCCTCCTAGCTTTTAGAACAGCAAAATCCGCTTCCTTATCGTTGCTCAAAACCAGCTTCTTCCTTAACACAATCAAAGTAGTCTTCTGCTGCCTACATTCGCTATCATACCATCTAAAGCCATTTCTGTTCTTATATCTACAGTTGTGGAAACATCCACTACTCCAGAAGGGGTGCTGCTGTGTTGCTTCTCAATAGTCGCCATGTGGGCAAGGATGTTGTCAATTGCTCTTCTGTCTGTTGCCCTCTCCCTGCTCAGAAGCACCACCTGGTGACCTTCTTTCCCCATCTCCGCTGCTGCTACCCCAACTGTTAGAAACAAGAGCAGTTCTTAGTCTTTCCCGGTGGAAGTTTGGGTGGCTGCAGCAGGGATTGAAACTAGCGCAGTTATCCACAGCTCTGAAAGTCTGACCTTGGGCATCTCCCATGCTCCTGTCCCCCAGGCCCACAAGGCACTCACCTGGCTCTGCTGAGCTCTCCTGTCCTGCTCCTTGTGGGATCCCTGGCACTGGGGTCACAGCCTACCCACCTGCTGGTCCCTCTAGAGTCCCATCACTGAAGAAGTTGAACAGGATTGGGGGGATGGCTATAACAGGGTGATCTCCCCGCATTAACCGCAGGGTGGTGGCACAACTCCCCCAGGGAAGCTGCCCTGTGTTGGAGGAGTGGGGAGAGGCTCCGAGCCCTCAAGAACAGCACTCTGCATATTCCAATAGGGCAGCAAAGAGCCGCCTCCGCTCCAGAAAGCTCTGGAGAGCATCCGGCAAGGTAAAGCGGTCAGGTCTCACTGGAATGGGTGCCCCTAACCTTAGCAACGGCACCAGAAGTGGGAGGGGGGTGGGACTGTAATGAACCAGGATGCAATGCCACCTCTTCAGCCACTTGACAGCAGCAGTGACCTAGAGCCCTAGAACAGCTGAGTCAATCAGGGACCCTGACAATGGCTCCTGGAAGTGCTCAGCAGGCAGCAGAGATACAGCCCATCAGGAATGCAGTATGGGAAAGAGAGGTGTGTTGCGCTAGTGGGGATGGAAATTGTGGCCACTGACACAGAGGTCACTCTTACCAAGGGGTAAGAGATGGCACGTCCCCTCCGTGGCCTACACAGATCTCCCTCTCATTACTGCAGCACATGCCCAGCACACCCAGGAGGGCCCCCGTGTAGAAGAACCTGGGAGGCAGGTACATGCACGGAGGAAAAGGGACCTACCAGTACAGGGGTTCAGCTCAGCCTCTCACCAGCAGGAAGTTTCCAACAGCAAAGTTGTCCCCCGAAGAGTGTTGTCCTGGGCCCTCACCATGCCAAGCAATCCTAGGGGCAAGCACCAAAGCCTGGCTGCTCCAGTGCCCTTTCCCCAACAGCCTCAACTAGCCAAGGGGCTTCCCCCAATCCCTGCTGTGAGAGCACATCGCTAAGGCAGCGTGAATGCCTTCTCCCTTGGCCACTGCTAGTAGGGGGGGCAGGAGAGAGAGACTCAAGTTCTCATTCTTCTGAGGCCCACAGGCAGGACCAGCCTTACCAGTCACCCTGATCACAGGACACTCTGGGGAAACCACTCTGGGCCCCATTATTTTCTCTACCTCCTGGGGCACCTCAGTGGCCTCCATTTTCACCAGGGCAGGGTACGTATGGGGGCATTTACTCCCTCCCGGCAAGGCCCCAAACACAGCCACCTCTAGGGGGCCCACGGAACGGGGTCCTTGAGGGGATGGGGCCACCAGGGCCCCACAAATTCTAAGGGCAACTCTTCCCACAGGCTGCCAAGCCTATTGCCCCTCGCTCCCTCTTCCCCCCGTTTGTCACCTCTCTCCCACTTTCCAAAATTCAGCCTAGCTCAGACAAGAGCCAAGCACTCAACACAGCTGCTCTAGTAGAGACACACACAAAAACCAGGGGACCCATCTCCCCAAGGCCATTTGCAACTGGAGACTCCAGGGGCTCCCTGACACCCCTAGTGCTACTGGAGTTAGAGCCCCCATGGGACAGACATCCATGCCCCCCCCCCCAATCTCCCTCCAGGGGACAGGACAGTCACTCAGGACCAGAACCCCCCAGAGTGTCCCTGGGGCTGCCATCTATGTATATTTTTCCAGGCCCCTTATGAAACATAAAAGCTGCAGGGTCTGCAGCCCTGCAACGTGTATGTTTCATAAGGGGCCTCGAAAATTAGCCATAGGTGCCCCCCCAATCTTCCTAAGAACTAGGGGTGCCACCTATGCAAGTTTTTAAGCAACACTTCTGAAAAATACATGTTGCAGGGCCCGCATTGGCGCCAATGCGGGCCCTGCAACATGTATTTTTCAGAAGTGTTTGCTTTAAAATGTTGTGCCCCAAACCCTCTTTCCCGTATCAAAGGTTCAGAAAAGAAACCACGAGCCCCCGCTGAGCCTGACTCTCAGGCCCCTCTCTCTCCTCAGAGCTGAACCAGACCCCGAGATGCCTGACCCCGCAGTAAAACCCAGAGTCTGGCGCCTCCTTAACAACCTCCCTTCCCCATAGACATCAGCGACAACCAGTCACGCGCCGGGAAAAGGCCGCGCGACCGGAGACGCCGTTCATTTAAGGTGGCTCCGTATCTTCCCCTCCCGGCTGCGTCCGGCGTGGGGGCGGGTCCAGATCTTACGCAGGAGGAGGAGTCTGGGCGGTGCTGGCGGGAAGGGCAAGCGGCCGGGATGGAGGTGGAGACGGTAGAGGTTGACAGCAGGCCCGGACCTGGGCAAGGGGAGAAGGGAGGTGCTGCCGCCGGGGATCCCCCTGCCACCTCCTCGAGTGGCCACTATGAGCTGCCCTGGTGAGTGGGGAACGAGGGCCCCGGGCGGGGGGAGTGCACGGCTCCCGGGGGTGTGTGTGTGTGCGTAGCTGGGTCCACAAGGGCTCTGGGGAGAGTGGGGGTGCCCCCTAGGGGGGATGCAGATCAGTGGGGGGGGGGTGAGGGGGTTCTATGGATTATTTACTATGCAGCAGTAAATAGTGAAGGATGAGGAGCAACTAATAGCCCATCTGATTAAAACGAAGTCAACCTAAATTCATTGGTTGTGATATTAGTTACTAATAAATCCTAATAGCGTCTGCATCCCCTCCTTAGCCAGCAGTAGCATCAGAAGATCTTTATCAAATTTGTTAAATCGGTTACCCTCTTTTAAAATATTTATTCAGTCCTGTTTGCTCTTCGCTGTTCGGGCAAATTTGCATGCCCTCTCTCTTTTCAGAATCTACAGGCATTGGCTTCTATAATATTCCATATTCTCTTAATCTGATCTGTTTCTTAGGTAGTGTAAAAAACAAAACAAAAAATAGCCAAATTAGCTAATAATATTTGTGCTTTTTTTATTTATTTATTTATTTAAAACAGGGTTGAAAAATACAGACCCGTGAAGCTGTCTGAAATAGTTGGCAATGAAGATACTGTTAGCAGGCTGGAGGTTTGTAGCTGATGTTTCATTTTGAAGATAAATAGATATATATAGCTTTAATTTACTGTACTGCATAAGATCCTGATTCAGGCAAGCACGTCCTTAACCTGAAACATTTCCTTCAGTACTACCTTTGATTACAGGTGTAAATGTGCTCATTCTAAATCTGCTATAAATTGTTCTATTCCTACGTGGTTCAGAAAAACAAGTGTCCATCTTGTTAATTCAGTTATAATGACTAAGCTGTTATTCCATTGGCTTCAATAGAGTTATTGGTGTTTGCAGAATTGTGGTCAAAATGAAAGAAGTGAGCTAAGTAGCTATTTTCACCCCTAATTATAAAAATGGTGGTATATAGGACTATGGTTAAGTTTTCTCACTGACTAATCAACTCAATATTTTTGTCCTAGGTTTTTGCAAGGGAAGGGAATGTACCAAATATTATAATTGCTGTAAGTATTTTTATGTTGGACTATGGTTCTCCTTGCTGCATTTTTGCTTTTTTACATTGATTTGCTCTGTAAAAGCATGGGAAGCGGTCTTTCTCTAGTTTCTCATTAGTTAATGCATCTGTATGGTAAGAGAGACCTTCGTCTTGTATCCACAGATCAGTTTGATTTCCGTTTAAGCCATTCCATAATGCTTCAGTACATAAACTAGCTTGTAACTCTCTCAGGTTAGAATTAACTCTCCCTCAGTTCACAGTATTTTGTAAAAGGAATCCTGCAGAAGTTATCTGATGCAGCTGGCACAGAATGGTAGAGGGGAGAGAGTCTCTGGGTGTTTTTAAACCAGCGCCTTCCCACCCATCATTCATGTTGCAGGACTGCATAGGATGCCAGTGAGTCCCTGCAACATGCATGATCGATGGGTGGGGAGATGCTTGTCTAAAAACACGCTCTCTCTCTCCCCCGATCTAGTATGGTATTGCCTGTGAATGTTAAGTCGAGTTTGTTGTAATGGCATAACACTAGCAATCATTGCATGTCTAGGGTCCTCCAGGAACTGGTAAAACCACCAGCATCTTATGTTTGGCTCGTGCACTGCTGGGTCCTGCACTAAAGGATGCTGTTCTGGAGCTGAATGCTTCAAATGACAGGTGAGAGAGAGAACACTGCTGTTATGGTATAAATCAGAGGCGTGGAATCTTGTTCCTTTCCGGGGGCCACTTTGAAAACGAGTACAAGCTCCCAGGGCTGCATAGAAGTTGAAGGTAGGGGTGCGCTCAGGCTGGAGAAAGAAAGAAGAGGGCCCAGGCCGTGAATCTGTGCCATTGATCCATCCCCAATCCTTGTGCGCATGCCCTCATCTCTGCTCCCTTACCCTGAGCTCTGTCTTTCTGTGCTTAGTAGGAACTGGCTCCCACGGCCAGATCCAGGAGCTGGAAAGGGGTCAAGTAAAAACTAGCCTTGGACTGTGTTTGGAACCTCGGCCTGAGGTGCCTCACCCATGGTGTAAATGTTAGTTAGCTGGTTTACTAACTTGGGCACAAGTTTTCACCATGGCCCACTATCAGAATCTTACAATTGTATATCAATTCAAATTTACAATAAACAGGTCATAAACAGTTATCCAAATTATCCAGTCTTGGAACAAGTTAAATCTACTTTGGTAACCTATATCCACAAAGGAATAATATTGGTCATCAGATGATCGTATCTCAACTAGAATTCAGGAGTTGTATTACACTGATGACCAAATAGTAAGGGATCCAGCAATTATGACACAAAGAGAGATTCATGTTCTCTAACCTTCTTGCTCCTAATACCCCCATCAAGCAAGGCCTATGACAAAGAGGAGACATAAGCACAATGCATTTTTTCTGCTTGGAGAGCAAAAGAAGCTAACCGGGTCAGAAAACCCGCCCCTGGTTGTTGAAAAATCCAAACTAATGTCTCCCGCTTGGAGAAGGCATTTGTATAGTACGGTAAAGGCAGGAGAAGCATCTGTCTAATACTATTGAATAACGGGCATTCAAGTACGTAATGTATAGTGTCCTCAATTCTGTCCCGGCATCTAGGACAAAACCTCGGTATTTCAAGGAACACGACGCCTATGGTACAAATGTTGCAAATAGAGAAAGGGAAAAATCACAATAAGGAACTAATTTGTATCCTTCAAATTCAGTAGATTTCCTCGAGAGGCTAAGATCCCAAGACCCCAGTCTTTCTCATCTTAATTATGTTACAGAGCTTTTGGGAAGACTGTATTTACTCTGCTTCACAGCAGTCCATAAAGGGTGGGACTAAGGTATTCTGATGTGGCCACGTCCCCTGCAGAATGCCATGATTTATCTATAGCCCGGCCCCCCTACCTACAGGGCTCAGAGTGGTTATAGCAGATATTACAATAAATACCAATAACACACCAGAAATAGAGAATAAATTCTAAATATTAAACAATCTTACCAAACCTATCCCCTCTCACCAAACGCTTGGCCTAGTAAGGTGGTCTTGGGCTGCCTCCGGAAGGTGCTCAGGCTAGGATGACCTTCCAGAGGGAGTTCCAGAGCAGTGCGGAAGCCACCGAGGATGCCTCAGTACAGGCCTTAGCAGTATGAACTTGGCTCCATAATAGAATTAGCAAGAAGCTCGTCTCAGCTGTTCTTGGGGATTGGGATGGAATATGGGAAGGAGGCAGTTGCAGTGCTTTGGAGGAAGCCTGATTTGAGGAGGGCCGTGGGCAGAGAGTGCACCCAACCTGAACCCAACAGGACCAGTCAGGTCTCATGAGACTTGGGTCAGGTTGCAGGCTTCTAAAATGAAGTGCTGTCTTGGTGGCTAACTAGTTACAAAGCAGCTGTAGACATTCCCTAGCTCTGAACTGAATGTTGATGGACACTACAACAATATCTATCATTTCTACAGCGCTTTCAGTGTTCAAAGTGCTTTACAATTCATATCTAGTTCACCATCATAGCTGTGTTTTTATTTCCATTTTACAGATAGGGAACTGAGACTTGCCCATGGCCGCCCAGTAAGGTCATGTCTAAGACAGGATTTGAATCCTAGTCTCCAAAATCCAATATCTTATCCACTAGGCTACACTGGCTCTTGAAATAAGAACAGTTTTGTTTTTTTGTTTTTTTAATTTCTCCAGAAAATACCATTTCATCCCGACATAAATGAAGTCCTTTTTTGGATAATAGAATGCATTCTGTTCTCTTCTCTTTAAACCTTGATGTCCGTTACAACCCAGTGTGAATGATGATTAACCTGTCTGTATTACTGTCGCAGGGGTATCGATGTGGTGAGGAACAAAATCAAGATGTTTGCTCAGCAGAAGGTCACGCTTCCAAAAGGTCGGCATAAAATAATCATCCTGGATGAAGCAGACAGGTATGCTGTGTTTTGTCTCAAACAGCACATCCATTGTGTTCTACATCACTTTCAGTGATGCTGAAATGCTGAGCTTCTCACATAAACATTTACGTGTTAGGGTATTCTTTTTATCTTTCTTCTCAAGCCTAATTTGCAGGTGAAGAGGTATTTGTTGAGTAGCACTTGCTAGGAGATGATCCTGTTGATCAGAGATTGCTGTGCTTCAATAGACAGCTAATGTTTGAGAGAAGAAGCACTTTAGGTCCCTGTGGGACGTAGGAGATTTATTCCGTTTTATTCAAATTTATATGCCGCCCTTCCTGTAGGCTTAGGGTGGTTTACAAGCAAAACAGATATAAAACCCAATCAGAAACATGTAAAATTCCAGTTAAAATCCCCCGAACCCTATCTCCACCCACCAAAAGCCTGATCAAATAAATCGATCTTCCATTGCCCTGAGCATTGAAGATGCTCAGGCTTTGGCAGACCTCCAGGGAAGGGAGTTGCAAAGTTGCAGGACAGCCACTGAGATTGAACACATCTCTGCGTGCACATGTTGTTTGAGCCTGGTACGGTGGTGGAACTTACAAAAGAGTGCCCCTGACTGACTTAAAGGAGCATGGTGGAATATTGGGGGGGGGGGGGGGGCGGTCACTTGGATAAACCAGCAATCTCATACTTGAAAAAGGTATCTTCTGTAGGATACACAGCTGTAACAGACCACTCTATTGTGATTTGACTGGGGGCGGGAGGGGGATGAAAACAAATCCACTGATTTCTATATGAAACTACAGGTTTTTTTTATCCTAATCTTGGCTTAGTTTTAATTGTATATAGTACTGAGAAATGACCTCTATTGCAGGATGACTATTTAGTCAGATTTCTGTGCTGCCCTTCTCACAGAGGCTCAGAGTGGCTTATAATATTAAAACCAGACTAGAGAGCCATTAAAATCAATTTTAAAAAACCCTGACAATCCACCCCTACACCTTTCAAGACTTAAGCAGTTCCGGGGGTGGGGGTGGTGGGTGTCTCCATTTATTTATTTAATTTATTTATATATCAATTTGTACCCCGCCCCTCCTGCAAAAGCAGCTCGAGGCGGCTAGCCAGATACTTGGTGAGCCTTTTGGCTGCCGTCAATAGAGCATGTGAAGGGTGATGAAATGTGGCTATTAGACTGTACCTAGCAACAAACCAGGGCAGAAACTCTTCTAACTTGCCTTATTTTCCCCTCCCAGCATGACAGATGAAGCCCAGCAAGCGCTGAGAAGGACCATGGAAATTTATTCCAAAACCACTCGCTTTGCTCTTGCTTGCAATGCCTCCGATAAAATCATAGGTAAACGGAAATCTCCCAACCGTTCTGTACGGAACCTCTGCTGCCACTCTTCCATCTTAATAACCGACTGCCAAAAGTAGTGCCCACGTGTGACTGGGAAAGCTCAGAGATCACAGCGTTTCAGTTAGTTATACATCCGCCATGTCAACTGGCTTCGTCTGTCCAACTTTGTTTTTTACTTCCTTTTGTAAAGGATTTTATGAGCTAAATGCAAATTCTGAAAAACTGTAAATGTCGAGCTTTCACTTTGGAGTAGATGTGGTTTAATTTTGTTAAAGGCAGAAAGCGCTTGTACTGGACTGGAAGCATGTAGACTTGGTGCCTCTGATTAATCTGGCTGCCTCCATGTAGGTGTCTGAGCCACCAAGTAAGCGTAAGTCAGGGGTGCGACTGGCTTCAAAAAGGGGTCGGATGAAGTTTTGGAGGCCAGTGCCATAAAGGGCTGGGGAATAAGACCCTTGATTGTCGGGAGTATGACTGGAAATGAATTACCCCACGATAACTTGCTGCGTACTCCCCTGCAACAACCAAGGCTGGCCACTGTCGGAGACAGGATGCTGGGCTAGATAGACCATTGGTCTGATCCAGTAATGGCACTTCTTATTGTTCTTAAGTAGAGGCCTGCAACCCAAACCAAGCATGATGGGACCTGACAGGTCCTGACAGACTCAAAATTACATCAGGCCCTCTGTGTGTTGGGAGACCATTGGGACGGCTCAGAGCAAAGCTGCAGGAGCCCCCTGCACGGTGATGTCATTAGAAAGGGACATGGAACTGCTTTAGGCCAACCATTTTTCTGATGTAGTGGCGCCCCCTTGTGATGTCACACAACACTCTGAGAGGGTGGGGACACCTGGACACATCCTGTCCAGACTCATCAGGACTTGGGATTGAGTTGGGTAGTTGGTTTAGGATTGAGTTAGGCTGAGGCCCAAATTTCTGACCCAACCAGGGCTCTACCCCTCCCCCCCCCAAATACAGAAGAACCGAGCATTTGTCATTGGAGAGTTAATTCTTTCTATGTAGCCATTTTTTTCTGGGCAAGGTTAGTCACGTGTAAAGAAGGGGAAGACTTCCAGCAGGGAAGCACACACTTGTCTTATGGCCTGCGCATGTGAGGGAGTTATCCCAAGACAACAGTTGTGGGGTGTTCATATGATGCACAGCACTTTGCCCTGGCATAATTTTCCTGCTTAACCCACATTGCATAGGAATATGTAGTTTTTGTATGATCCAGGGATACTGCTTACCATTCTCATGGGAAAATAGCATTAAATTTAACTTCTAATGTGTGGCACATTCCTCCGCTGTTAAAGCCAATGGGATTTTTGCCGTTGACTTCATTGGGTGGAGGATTGCACCATAGCTGTGGAATGCATGAGTCTTTAGCTAGTTGGCCCAAGATGGGCAGTCGTGGTAAAACGTGACCACAAGGAAGTATGGTGAAATGTTACAAAGCTTCATGAATGCGTCCTCCCAAGCAAAAAAAAAAGTATACGTTCTCTGTTACGCCTACTAACGTTGGTCTCCTCAGAGCCCATCCAGTCTCGCTGTGCCGTGCTTCGCTACACCAAGCTGACCGACGGTCAGATCCTTGCCAGGCTGATGAAAATTGTCGAGAAGGAGAATGTCCCATATACGGACGATGGCTTGGAAGCCATCATTTTCACAGCGCAAGGCGATATGAGACAGGTGGGAACACAAACACAGCGAAGCTGTGGCTGCCTCATTAAATCATCAAGCTTTACCTTGTGGGAGGTGAAAATAAGGTTGCTGTGATCTACTGCACTGTAGGTTTTAACTGTGGCTTAACCGCGTTTTTCAGTGTCCTACTTCTCATACCATGCCTCAAAGGAAATGATTCCTTCTCATGCAAGCTTGCCTCTAACCAGTCAGCACAGGCCCTAGATCTTGCACTGCTGGATGGGACAGGAACTGGAGTTGGTACGTCAAGACAATAAGAAAGAAATGCCTCTTTTAAGGAAATAACATGTCCCCTCGTCTTTTTAACAGGCATTGAACAACTTGCAGTCCACATACTCTGGATTTGGCTTCATTAACAGTGAGAATGTATTCAAGGTTAGTGAAAATTCTTTAAGAACAAAACAAAACCTACCTGTGATTGCCCATCAGACTAATAGCCAACATTCTGTTTTTAAATAGGAACATGTTAAGGTTTCCACAAACATGCTACGTACGGCTCTGTCCTCAGCCTGTACTAAAAGTCCAGGAGTTGAGGACTGTCAGGCATTGGGTGGGGACGTGTGGAAGTTTGATCTTACTTCTCATTTGCCCAGCAGTGTTTTTGAGAAAGATTAGTAGGGGGCGGGGGCAGGGGGATGTTTCTCCTTTCAGCATTGAAGAAAGTATGTAGCAGTTGTGAATGGAACCCCACAATAGTTTTTCTTCCTGTATAAACAGTAATAGATCTAAAAATAAAATAAAATCCTGATGAGATTGTTGTGACCTCTTGGCAGGACAGGTTTGGCAATAACATCCAGGATGTTTGGGGGAATTAGGAGAGAAGAGTATTATTATAAGTATCTAGTAATAATAGGGTCCCAGCAACGTGCCCGGCGATGCACAATAGTGATTCGACGCAGATCCCTGTCCCGAGGGGCTTACAATATAGACTTGACAAGAGAGGGGAGAGACATCCTTGAAGTTGAGAACTTGCAGATACACATGCTTATTAGTTACGAGAGGAGGAGGGGACTCCTTGAGGGATAAGATGAACCTAAGGAAAAGCAGAAATGAGCAAATCTCTGGGGCTCTATAGGGATTTAAAAGTAATCTTAACCTGTTATTCTCTGATAAGTACAGTACGTACACTATCCTATATATTTGCGATTTTCTCCTTGAGCCTCCTACTGATGGCTGTCTGCACACAGAAACCACCAGCCTAATCTACCCTCACAGGGTGGTAGTGAGGATTATAAGTTGTGTTAATTTGTTATGTGTGGGATGGTGGGGAGCACTATATAAAAAGGATGATTATAATAATAATAATAATAATTAATAATTATATATTGTAAAGCACTCTTCACCATCTGGTGGTGGGGTGCTATAAAACATGTTTTTAAATTGTTCTTCTATACAAGAGCTCTCTCTGAGTTGTTCTGGGTGCTAGCAGGGTAAAATGTGCTGATGCGCCCTGACGTTGTTACTTCTCTGTGCCATAGGTGTGCGACGAACCCCACCCTCTACTAGTGAAGGAGATGATACAGCATTGTGTGAATGCAAACATTGATGAGGCCTACAAGGTGGGTGACTGGAACACACTGCCTCTGGAGAACTCATGCTCTTCAGAAGCTTTTAACTTGCTCTGCTAGGCAGAGGCTTTCTATGTAGATCTAGTTAAGACGACAAATATCCTTCTTGCAAGGGGATCTGAAGAATACAAAGAAATTTTAGGTATTTATTTGGTTCATTTTATATCCTGCCCTCCCCTGAAGGCTTAGGGTGGGTAGCAACAAAAATCAGAATAAAAATACCCTAATAAAATCTAGTAGGGAAGACTGCATTGTAGGCTCTTAATTACAACTTCATGTTGAAAAGATACTCTCCAGAGTACTTAATTGAGATTTTTAATACGGTAATTGTCCAGAATAAAAATGCGTACAATGCATTTCCCCCTGCTTTGCATCATTTGTCATTAACTTTCAGAATTATCTGTGGTAACCTAATGCTCTGACCTTGCTCTAAATGGGCCCTTCTGGCATCTTAGTAAGACTTTTCCATTTCCCACCTCCAAAGGAAAACGGATGCCTGTTGCAAAACTCCACCTAGTTTGCAATGACCGGACCAGCTGACAGCTATTTCTTTCAGACACTCAAAAGGTGGACGGTTCTAATTTAGGCACCATAAAGTGTACTTGTCATCTTGGTATTTTTAGTAGGCTTATCACTGAAAGAGCCAGTGCTGCTGTTTGGTGAGACCACAGCACTTCCCATAAGTACAGCGGTATTAGCCCCGAGCTGCTTGCAGGAGGGGCGGGATATAAATATATTAAATAAATAAAAAATAAAATAGCATCAAGCAAATGTTCAAAGGCCCAAGACATGAAACTTGCTGTTGATTAGCCTTTGTGTTCTGGCAAAGGATCCTCAGCTTATTTTTCGTACAAGTTAATTAGCTCATACGAGGGAGATCATCAATACTGGTGGCCAAAGAGCAGCTGTTTGTAGGCTGACTTAATTGTGTTGTGAAACAGAGGTGGGAGAAGATGGGCCAAATCCAGCCTACAGCTGTTTTTTATGTAGCCCCTTTTTAACCTCTAAATCTGGCTCGTGGAGCCAGTCCCTCCCCTTGAGCACTGAAAGAGTGAACTCGGGAGAGGAGATGGATCAGCTGCATTGGTTTCAGTGCAGCCCTGCACCATGTATTTTTTATAAGTGTTCTCTTTTAAAGGGGAGGTATGGCCACCTTATACCACTTTCCTAGGTGGCCCATGGGGGATGGAAAAGGTGCCTGGCCCCTGTTGTAAAAGGGTGAAAGAACAGATATCACACCACCCTTCAGAACACAAGGGCTGGAACTTGCCTGTTCCTATGGGATATTAAGTCACTCAAGTATTAAAACCTGGCAGGAGAGTTTGCCATGTGGATAACCATTCATGTGCAATAATGAGTGCTGGAAACTTGGCCCACAATGTGGCTCTCTTTTTTTGTTGTCTTGCACAGATTCTCGCCCACTTGTGGAGGCTTGGATACTCCCCGGAAGATATCATCGGCAACATTTTCCGAGTGTGCAAAACCTTCCAAATGGCAGAGTATTTGAAACTCGAGTTTATCAAGGTTGGTTCTACCTTAATTTAACTACGAGGGAAATGCGCTGAACTCGAGGCCCATACTACAGAGTGTAGGTACTAAAGGCTTGGAGCAGCGGTTCCCAAACGTTTACCAGAGTGATTCTGTGTGAAGACTTACTTTTATGGCATCAGGCAGCAGCAAAGCCCATCTAATCTCTCTCAGGAACCTGGCTCCACTTGAGGTCTTTCTTGATCCACAAGTGGGGAAACTTGTGACTTCAATGATCTGTCCCCAAGCACATGAATGATCTGCCCTCGGATTTGCTAGATCTTTGCACAAAAGGTGCTCTTAGAATGGGATTTTTTTCCTGGTTTAATGCATTTATTTACTGAACTAAAATGCCTTTTTTTAAAAAATAAAGCCCTGCAGCTTTTGAAAATATCTCCCTGCAAGAGCAGATTTTAAAAAACCAAAGGTGACGCTAAGTCTGGAGCAAGAGTTGGGGACCTTTAGCCCACAAGAGTTTTTTGTTTGGCTCCTTTCTAATTCCTGAATCCGACCCGTAGATCTAGTCCGTACCCTCAAGTATTCAAGAGTGAGCTCGAGGAAAGGGAACACAGATGAGGACATACATTCCGAGGAGGGCCTAGATCCATGGCCTAGACCCTCTTCTTGTGCTCCCCAATTCTGAGCACACTTTTTAAGTACCCCACCCTCAACTTTTGTCTGGCCCATGGAGCTTATACAAATTTTTTAATGGGGCCATGGGTGGGAATAGGTTCCCTATCCCTGGCTTGTGTGTGTGTGTGTGTGTGGCTGGTTGGTTGCCATCTTGGTCAAAAATATTGGGGGGCGGTTTTGGACAAGACGACGGTAGAGGTCATTTCTGACCTTAAAATTCAATAAACTGAAGAGCTGGAGACAAAATAGTTCACAATAGTAGCTTTTATGGGACCAACGTCTGGTGGTGAATGTGGGCAATCTTTTATCGTAGATCCATACCTACGTCTGCATTTGCTCAGCCTGTGGTTCTGACTTTGAATAAGGAAAGGCTCTGTGTGACTTGCCGAAAGTTGGTCCAATAGAAGATACCGTCTGAATTACTTTGTCCTCCTCAAGTGACTCTTAGGCACCCAAGTGGCATTTTGGCCTTTGAAAAATGTATTCCCCCTCACTACTACAGGTAGTTATGCTTAACACTACCGCCAGTAACAAAAATAATGAACTAACTCAGCCAACTGAAAAATTGTAGCAGCAAAAGGTACGTGTGCCCTGTCTTCTTTTCTTTCCCATCAAATGTGTGTGGTGGTGTTTTTTGTTTAAAGTTTCCATTTGCTACAAATGTCATTAAGTTCAGGCTTGTCCCGTAGATCAGCGACTCTCAAGCAGGGACCCATGTTCAGTGTTTTCCCCATTGATAGCAATGGGGAAAATGCAGTGAACACAGGTTCCTGCTTGAGACCCACAGATGATTCCCAAGAGGGTCTTATATAAGTCCAGGAATGGCCTTTAGGGGTGGGGGCATGAGCCCTGGCGTAGCTGTGTTGTGTCCCCTCCTGCCGCTTCTTGCTGCTGGGGTTAGGAATGTGATGCAGCTTCTTCCCCAGCCCCTGCTGCCTCATGCTGCTACTACCTGGGCCTGGATAGTTTAAGCTGCCTCACCACAGAGGGTAATTTCAGACGTTACGCCACCACGGTCAATCACAGTGAATCCCCCCCGTGATTGACCGTGGTAACGTAACGTCTGTTGGGCTGAAAAGAGATTCCCGCCAGCTGTTCACCCCCAGCGGGAATCGCTTTGACCACGCTTCCGGAGCTCCGGCCGCCCAGAGCTCCGGAAGCGTGGTCAAAGCGATTCCCGCCGGGGGTGAACAGCTGGCGGGAATCTCTTTTCAGCCCAACAGCCATTACGTTACCACGGTCAATCACGGGAGGATTCACCGTGATTGATGGTGGTAACGTCACGTCTGTTACCGCCCCACAGCTCAGAATCGGCGGATGTTACCGCTGCCGATTCCGGGCCGTGGTCCAGACCCTGGGAGGTGGGCAGGCGCAGCGGCGCCTGCCCATCTCCTGGAGGACAGGCAGCGTGGGGGGGGGGCGGGGCTGTGCGGACACACGTTGCGCTGCGCGGCCCCGCCCCCTCCCCCAATTCCCCTCCAGAATCTGCCGGCACGTCTGTTGACAGGCCGGCACGATTCTGGAGGGGGGTGATTTCACAATTCTGTGCCATGGCAGGGAGCTGCCGCAGCACATCTGAAATTACCCAGAGTTGCAAACCCCTGCAGTAGATTCCTCCAACTTAATAGCCAAGTTTTAATCGGATGTATTTGTGTACCCATGCCTGTATGGGCTAGACATGGACTTTTGGAGCTATCTCCTGTAGTTGGAGTCATGCACATGTTTACATTTGGCATCACTTCCAGTCTACCAGAACACTGGTGTTTGTACCCTGAAGCTGTTGGCCTGCCTTAATGAGATATTTCATTAATGTTTCTGACCTTCAGTTCAAGTAACTTGAGGGCAGCACTTCCACTGTGGTAGGAAATGTCTTCCCTATTCCCTGTGGGAAGATAGACACAATTATTTACTATCACAGGTCCCTGTTCATGTCTTTTGCAACAGGACAGAAAAATAGACTACTCTCGTACTGTTTCCATTAACAAGTCAGGCTTCTTTTATTAATCTATTCCTCCTTTGTTGAAGCTAGACAAACTTCAAGGGAACAAGCTTCCCTAATGGCTGCCTTTCTCTCATTAGGAAATCGGGTATACTCACATGAAGATAGCAGAAGGGGTGAACTCGCTCTTGCAGATGGCTGGATTACTTGCCAGGTTGTGTCAAAAGACAGCCGCTCCTGCAGCAAGCTAAATGGAGTATCCTGCTGGGCCGGAGTCTGAACATAGGAGTTGGTAGCGGACAAGGCCTGATTACCTGCTCCCTAAAGCCGCATGTACATAGATTCTGACCGGACGTGGACGCAGCAACTAGCGCTGGGCTTTTGAATAACTTTTTACACTTCCGGCAAAATAAATATTGAAACAAAAACGGTTGTTTCCAGTTTGATCCTTGTGAAGATGGATGGTGCAGAGAATTTGGCTGCTTTTTCCCTGGGGAAAAAACGAAGTGTCTACTGCCCAAGTGATTTCCTAAATGAAGCTTTCGTAGCCTAAGCCATATCAGACCAGGTCTGTTACTAAGAATGTTAACTAGAAGCCACTGAGACCACGGAGCAAAGAGACTCTCCTCTTGCATGCGTATACGGCTACTCCGAGATGGAACGGAAGCGTGCTGATGGGGTGCTATTGCCCCTGCTAGCCATGATCTCGGACCAGGGTGGGGGACCTTTTCCCTTCCAGGGCCACTGTGATAATTATTTGTTTAAACATATTATGTGGCACTGTTCCGAGAGTTACAACACACAAACACATAAATAAAATCCTTCACCCCAAACCTTTCATTCCGTGGGCCAGGTAGGGATTAGGGTGCTGGAGGCATGTGCTCACTATAGGGGGAGGAAGAGAAGGGTCCAAATCATGGATCTGTGTCATGGATCCATCCCTTGTCCTTGTGTGCACGGCCTTGTCTTCACGCCCTGACCATGCTCATTATCTCGGTGTTTAAGGGCAGGGACTAGATCCAAGAGCCAGATTCAGGAACTGGAAAGGGGCCAAATAAAAACAGCCTTGGGTCACAAGTTCTCCCCACCCCACCCCCACGGATAACTAGAGACCACCCCTGCCTGTAGCTATTTGAGGCATCTTTAGGACAAAGTAATTTCACAATAAATTCCCTAAACATACTGATCAGTAAGGAAAATACCTTTCCCCCGCCACTCCAGTTACTTAATCCTGGAAATGTATTGGTCAAGTACAGTCATTTCAGATGGGTTCTGCCTTCTGTTGTTTTCACTACTGGGAGCTGCTGGTTCATGCAGATTTTTGATTGACTTTACAATTATTAGAAATTAGGGGGTGGGAGGGAGAGTCCTGGTTTACTTCCTGCAGCATTCATTCTAAAAGCCAAGGCATTGATTCTCTGTGTACAGAACTGAACTAACTGGAGAAAACTGCCTTTTCAAGCATGAGATGTGCAAAGTGAATTCATACAGAAGTCAAAGTTTGACTGTCTTGTCAGAAAATCTGAGAAGGGAACATTCCTGAAATTGGAGAGGCTGCTTATGCTGTTTTAACATAACCTTTTTGGAGGTTCAGAATTCAGTTCTGGACAAAGAGAAAACAAATGTAATGTTAATACTGATGGCAACTAGCTAACTGCCCAAAAGGCAGAAGAAAAAAAAATGTCTCATCTGACTCAATCCCACCTTGTCCCCCCCCGTCCCCTCCTCCGTCCCCCTGTCTCATCTGACTCAATCCCACCTTGTCCCCCTTCCATCACTGAAGAGAAGTAAATAGTTCACGGGCCACTGGTTTTTAATGGTAGATAACCTCTTACGTTGGAAACCTCTACATTTTTTAGGTGTAAAACCTGCCAAGGCCAGTGGTCTCAACACAAGATTTGTGTGCCATTGTTGCTGTCGCTCTAAAACAGACCCCACGTATTTACCATTCATTATATTCAATTTTCAATTCAAAGTTATTTACGGCTTCCGCCAAAGTGAATTATTTATATAGCATCCGTAGCGGACCTGGCACTGACCAATCTTTACAGACAAGTTTCCACTCTGGGGGGCCTACAATCTAGGCCAGACTAGGGTGAGGGGAACAGAGAAAGAGAGAGGGAGACGTTCACGAAGTTGAAAATTAAAGCCTGTTGGCTTAACAGGAGGAAGAGGGACCCTGAAGGATAGGACAGCAGTGAGCTGGCTTGTGGGAACGAGAAGCTAGGGGAAGCCTGATGGAAGAGGTAGGTTTATAGGAGGGATTGGGAGGGAGCAGAGCCAATGTGTTCAGGGAGGGAGCTGTAGGCAGAGTTGGCAGCATGAGGTGAGGCAAGGCAAAGCCTACGGAGGAGGAGATTGGGGCAGGCGAGTGTGGTGGCAGAGGAGGAACAAAATTCTGTGGGGAGAATATAGTAGGAGGCAGAAAGCTAGGGAAGAGCCTTGAAGGTGAAGACAAGGAGTTAGTGCAATGGATGGCTTTTTACGAAGGCGCTCACCAGCACAGAGTTTGTTCCAACTCATTTGGCCTTGTGTTAAATAGATGCTAGTCCAAGGGAAGCCTACTGCAGGGGCGGCTGGACGTACGGTGCATGTGATCCACTTGATCCAGCTGTCAACCTCAGGTGATCTGCTAGGATCTCAACTCTTGGTTGTGGCGCTCCAAGCTGGGACCCCTCCCCCTGGCTCCCAGCTCTAGGGCACCTCTGTAACTAGTCTCAGGAGTGGAGAGGAGCACTGGAGGCTCTTTCTCAGCTTGTCTCTTCCCCTGAAGGGATCTCTGAGGAGCTGATCCCCCTCCCATACTGTGAATCTGATCTCCTGGAGACTAGTGTGAGATCTACTAATAAATCTCGATCTACTCCTTGGCCACCCCTGGCCTACTGTGTGTATAAAGCACTTGCTGAATCTTAGCCGTCACTGATTAAGTAATATCAATTGGTCTGTCAATGTTACTATAGCAGTGTCGTTTAGGCTTACAAAACTCCTTTCCTAAAACTGGGCTTCTGGGTGGAAGGTTCCATTTCCCCTGCTGGGAGAAACATCTGTACAAGCACTCTACTGCAGCGAGAGCAAAAGCAACTGCCTCATCCAAGCATTTTAACAACACCTTGCAGGAGCAAGTGTGGAAAATTAAAACATTGATTGCATTGCTGCTCAGCAGTTCTGAGATCCATTTCACACGGAGCAGCCAAACACTTTGAGTGGAGAGGTGTGCGGAAGAAGTGGCCCAGCATAACAAGTTGTTCATTTGCTTCCGGACAGTCACGGCACCACTCAGCCAAAAATCCATTCAAGGAAAGGAAACGGTCTTTCTCCAAACAATTTCCCCAGGGGTATGTGTATTTCACGATGTGGAACGTTACATTGGTTCGTTCTCGTAGGAGCATTTGTTTCATGTTAAAGCTAGTTTAAGGTTGGGGTTTTTTACGTGGCTTGGAGAACAAGTTTCTTCTATTCCTACGTATCAAAGGCTCCCTCCACAAGAGATTGGTTTGTTCAAAACTCTGTGTTACAGCCTTCAGATGGAAACGGAGACTCAGCTTGTCTTTAGTTCTTAGGCAGGATATCTAGAAAGGAAAAAAAGAGACTGAGTTCACTTCTCCACAGGAGTTTACTACCAGTGATTAGTGTGGATATTTTAGCATATTTACTTATTTACATTATTTTAGTTCTTCCAGCATCTTGATTACACGCATGCGCTGAAATGAAGTAATCAAAATGACAGACATATCCAACGTTGCTATCCGGAGGAGGGGACGGAATATCCGCTTTTGAACAAAAAATTGAAACTGGCAGTTTTGTCAGATACGGTATTTGCATCTTTGGATGCAAAAAGATCCTTCTTTTCTCTCTACATAAGCTCCGTTCATATCTTGCAAAATCAGTGGAATGATATACACACACACCCCACCCCGGGTAACAAAACTATATACAAGATTACACTAGAACAGCAGTTCCCCAGCTTTTGGCTTGTGTGACCCAATTTTGAAGCTTAAATATAATCCCATAATTCCAGACAGCAATAAAGACATGCATAGTGCATTACATCTAGTGGGGATTGTGACCCCATTCACAGCTGGGATGACCCCATTTGGGATTACAACCCATTTTCCCGATATTTAACTGAAATGACCTTTCTGTAATTTGAGCCCATGATTTCTAGTCCTGCCCTGTGTAGCAAGGAAGAACAGCTCCTTGCCATCTTCTTTGATACCCCTTTAAATATTTGAAGGCTGTTATCATGTCTCTCCTTAATCTTCTCTAGGTTGGGCTTTAACATACCAACTTCCTTCAGCCTTTCCTTATTGTACTTGCTGTCCAGTGTTTGATCAGCTTTGTTGTCCTTCTCTGAATTGGCTCTTGTTTGTCAATGTTCTTCTTAAAACGAGGCGTCCAAAACTGGACACAATACACCAGGAGAGGTCCATCCTGCTGTTGCATCAGGTTAAAGTGCAGCTCATTCTATAGGAATGGGCCCATAGTCTATAATAAGTATGATGGGACATACACATTTACCTTATATTACCACAGCAGCAGTGTCCGAGTTAACATAATCCGGATCATCGTCTGGGCTTTCTAAATTGAAAAAGAACCATGAATGAATGAAGTAGAAAGCATGGTCAGTAAATGGACATTTTCAATCTTCTGGGTTTACAAGTCAACAGGTAAGTTCCGGATGCATTTTTCACACAAACGCTGCCCTGAGGCAGCCTAAAGTAGCTGTAGACGTGAGGGACTGCCACGGAAACAAAGTGACCACAGCTGCCTGGAGCAAAGCAGTTTAACAGGAGAACTTTACACACAAAAGTTCTGGGAGAAGTTCTACGCCGAAGTTCAAAGAGCTGAATGTTTAAGATCTGGGTGAGTGATTTAGACACACAGAAATTTCAGGATGTAACAGCAAACGTGCAGGAGAAATGTGTGTGTAAAAACAGCCAGTGTCTTGATCTAGACAGATGCATGAATCAGCCAACCTCTAACTCTTATTAGTAGTAGAGGCTTGTATTTTTATGGCCCGGAAACCTGTATGTATTGTACAGCAAGATCAGCATTAAGAGCACCTTTGTTAGGTTTTTAAAAGGATACATCAGAACATATCCAGGGACCTGTGTTCACAGCGTTTTCCCTCTTGTTGCCAATGGGGAAAATACAGCGGACACTGTTCCCTCAAACCCAAGAGCATGACAGAGAAAAAGCAAGAATCAAGTTTGTCTAGAAAGTCCTCCGACTTGATGCAGCACGTTCCCACATACAGAAGTATGCGCTAACAGGTGCGCCTCAAGCAGAGCACAAGGGGCCTCACAGGAAACCACAAGGGGCCTCACAGGAAACCACATGTCAGATCAGACCTCTTGTTTGGAAAGGTTAAGATTAAATGAGACAAAACATGGACCCAGTTGTTGCTCGACTGCTGGGGCGTTTCAGAGTCTGTGCATGTTCCGGCCCCTATGACTCGCAATATAGGACTTTACAACATGCAGAGGGATCCAAAGGGAGAGGGTTCAGTGGGTGACTTTACACATTCTGCCTGGTAGGTGTTCAGGATCACCAAGAAGGGCGATGTGGAACAGGTAGGAGCTTGTGTACGCAAGTGGCTACTCATCTGCTGCCCACAGACTTACCAATGGGTCCAGGGAACCTCTCCTTCTCCTGCTCCCACCACTTGCTGCATCCCAGAAATGCAGATCCTGGGAAACAGTAAGAGGTGGCAGCATAGGCTGCTCCCCAGAATATCGGGGTAAATGGGGAGAGCATGGCAGCAGCAGCTCTCCATTGTCACCGTGGACTCCACCCACTTGTCCCTGCTAGCCTCCCCACCTGCTATCTGTAAACTCCCAGCTTACTGCAACCAAGCCAAGAACGTGTACCTGAGTTCTCGCATCCTCATGAATGTCTCATCCCTTGTCTCTCACTCTGTTCCCCCTTCCCTGTCTCCCTTCCCCCTGTCTTTAGATTGTAAGCTCTCGGGCAGGGACTGTGTCTATCTTATTCTTTGTAAAGCACCAGGTACATTGCTTGTGCTATATAAATGCTTATAATAATAATAATTAATAACAGCTGTGCGGTGCAGTTGCCCTGGCTGTCCATTTGGGCTCATCCGCAAGCTTTTGCAGATGACACAAAGTTATCCAAAGGTAGTTAAAACCCAAGCGGGTTGTAAAGAATTGCAGGAGGATCTTGTGAGACTGGGCATCTAAACGGCAAATGAAACATAATGTTGACAAGTGCAAAGTGATGCACACAGGGAAAAATAATCCAAACTATAGGTATACAATGCTGGGTTCTAAACGAAGGGTTGCCACTCGGGAAAAGGATCTTGGGAGTCATTGTGGACAATACACTGAAATCCTCAGCTCAAGCGTGTGGAGGCCAAAAAAGCAAACAGGCTATTAGGAATTATTCAAAAAAGGATAGAGAATAAAACTAAAAAAATATCATAATGCCTCTATATAAATCTATGGTGTGACCACACCTTGAATATTGTGTGCAATTCTGGTTGCCCCGTCTCAAAGAAGATATAGTAGAAAAAGAAAATGTACAGAGAAGGGCAACAAAAATTGTGAGGGGTATGGAACGTCTCCCCTCTGAAGAGATGCTGGGGCCCTTCAGCTTGTAGAAGAGATGACTGAGAGGGGATATGATAGAAGTTTATAAAATCGTGAGTGGTGCGGAATGAGTAAATAAGGAGCGGTTATTTGCCCTCTCAAATAGTACTAGAACCATGAAACTAACTGGTAGCAAATTTAAAACAAAAGAATTTTCACTCTGTGAACAACTAACTTGTGGAATTTGTTGCCAGAAGATGTGGTCAAGGCCATTAGTGTACCTCGGTTTAAAAAAGGATTTGATATGTTCTTGGAGAACAGGTCTATTAGCCAGTTAGGTTTAGGAGGCATAACGTCTTACTGTCGGGAGCTGGGAGTGAACAACAAGGAATGGATTGCTCCATTGTGACCTATTGGGTACTTCTCCCAAGTGACTGAGATTGGCCACTGATGGAGGCAGGATGCTCAGCTTGGTAGACCATTGGTCTGACCCAGTATGGCACTACTTATGTTCTCATGAGTAGCCACCACATGGCTGCAAAATTAGGGTTTTAAATACACAACGCTGGGTGAGTGTTTTCAGCATGAAACCATCATCTAGTGTAGTGTGTAAAAATACCTATTATTAATGGCTGGCACAAGGCCCTTGTTTACATTTTAGGCCTAGCTATTGTAGCAGTCGCCTTTTGTGGACTACAAAAGAGAAGATTATGAAGGTTAGAGGTTACTATTCAGGTATGTGTTGTGTGCAAGGAAAGGTAAAGAGAGAGACAGAGTGAGAAATCCTCTCTGGATAGGTGCCATGTCTGCACATCTAAGGCCCTTTTCACACAGACACTAACACTGATAAAACGGGTGTTACATTTGATTATACATGTTTCAGGGCACCCATAGAGCACACCTACGGCCATGCAACATGTTTTCGTGACCCCCATTGCCTCTTCTCAACCTTCAGTTCCCTTCTCAAGCCCCCCTGTCCCCCACCTCCCCTCTTCTCTCGCTGCTCAGGATCTCACCTCATTTTTCACTAACAAAATCGATAAACTCTGCCTTGATATTGCTTCCCACTTACTTCCCCTCTCCCTTCCTCCCTGTCCTCCTTCCCCTAGCCCCCCCTTGAGGAAATCACCTCCCTGTTCTCCACTTCCAACCCTTCCACTTGTCCCCTTAACCCTATCCCTTCTTGCCTCCTGACCCCTATCGCACCTGCTGTCTCCCCATCCCTCCTCAGCCTCCTGCACATAGTCAATCTCTCCCTCTCTACCGGCTCCTTTTCCTCTGCCTTCAAACATGCCACTGTTTCTCCTATCCTCAAGAAGCCCACCCTTGATCCTTCCCATCCCTCTAATTATCATCCCATCTCTCTAAGCTCCTGGAACGTGCTGTGTGCACCCGCTGCCTTGACTCCCTCTCTGCCAACTCCTCCCTTGATCATCTCCAATCTGGCTTCCGCCCCCTCCACTCTACTGAGACAGACTGCTCTTGCTAAAATAACTAACGGCATTCTCTTAGCAAAATCCAATCACCTCTACTCCATCCTTGTCCTCCTTGATCTCTCTGCTGCTTTTGACACTGTCGATCACTCTCTCTTACTTGACTCCCTCCACTCCCTTGGTTTCTGTGGCTCAGTCCTCAACTGGTTCTCTTCCTACCTCTCTGACAGATCCTTCTATGTATCTCTTGCTGGTGCCTCCTCTACTTGCTTCCCCTCTCGGTTGGAGTTCCCCAAGGCTCTGTCCTTAGCCCTCTTCTCTTCTCTCTATACCAGGGGTGGGGAACCTTTTCCCTCCCAGGGGCCACTTTGAAAGCTTGCACAAGCTCCAAGGGCTGCACAGAAGTTGGGGCGGAAGTGCTTAAGGGATGCACTCAAGGAAAGGAGGGCCCAAATCATGGATCTGTGCCATGGAACTCAGTGTCCCCTATTCTTGTTTGCATGACCTCATCTCTGCTCCCTTCCCTTGAGCTCAGTTTTTCAGTGATTGGAGGTAAGAACTGGATCCAAGGTCCAGGTCCAAGAAGTGGAAAGAGGCCACATAAAAACTTGTTGCGGGTCGCATTTGGCTCCCGGGCTTTAGGTTCCCCACCCCTGCTCTATACACTCTGTCCCTAGGGAAACTCATCGAATCTCATGGCTTCCAGTAACATATGGATGCTGATGATACCCAACTCTCTCTCTCCACCCACCCCCCTCTTTCTCCCTCGCCTCACTAACTGCCTCTCTGACATTTCTGCCTGGATGTCTCATTGTCAGCTCAAACTTAACATGGCTGAAACCAAACTCATCTCCCCCTCACCCCCCATCCTTCCTCTCTCTCCTTCTCTGTCTTAGTTGATGGGGTCAACATCCAGCCTGTCCCTCAGGCATGTAGCCTAGGGTTTCTTTGACTCCTCCCTCTCCTTTAAACCTCAGACTGATTCTGTTGCCAGATCCTGTTACTTCTCCCTGCACAACATGACTAAGATCCGTCCTTTCCTCACTGTTTCCTCTGCTGAAACCCTTGCCCATACCCTGGTCATCTCTTGCCTCAACTATTGCAACCTCATTCTCACTGGCCTTCCTCACTCTCACCTTGCTCCTCTCATTTCTGTTCATAACTCTGCTGCCAAGGTCATCCACCTTGTCCGCCGCTTTGACCACATACAGCCCCATCTCTCCTCTCTCCACTGGCTCCCTCTTCCTGAATGCATTCTGCACAAACTCCTGCTTTTTATCTACTAGGCTCTTCATGGCCTTGCTCCCCCCCTCTCTCTTGGCACTCATTTCCCACTACACTCCTGTCCATGAGCTCCGCTCCTCCTCGGTCACCACCCTCGCCTGCTTACGGTTCCCCTGCTCCTCAAAAAGTATCTGCCCCTTTTCCCCGGCAGCCCCATATGCCAGGAACTCCCTCCCTGAACACATTCGCTCAACATCCTCCCTCCAAATCCCTCCTCAAAACCCACCTCTTCCATCAAGCTTTCCCTGGCTCCTCATTCCCCGCACCCCCCTGCTGACTTATCCTGAATCATCATATCTTGTGTAACATTAAATGAATAACTACTCCTTTGTAACTAAGCCAAGCACGTGCACCTGAAACCCTCACAAGTTCATGTATATAGCCTTGTCTCTTCCTCTGTTTCTCCCTCCTTCTCTCTCTCAGATTGTAAGCCTGCTAGGGCAAGGGGGACCATGTCTCTTTCTTACAATTGTAAAGTGCCAGGTACATTGCTTGCACTATATAAATGCTTAACAACAACAGTATAATAATGTATAATAAAATGTAACACCCATCTTATCAGTGTTAGAGTGTCTGTGTGAAAAGGGCCTAAGTCAGAGGTGGGAAACCTTCAAGTTTAGTAACAGCCCATGGGCCAGGAAGAGGTCTTGCCAGGGGTGGAGAGGGCTGATGCGACATCAGAGCAAGGGATAAGAGGCTGAAAGATTAGACTCAAAGGAGGGAGCAGACGTGTTGTGAGGAAACCACATCAGATCAAATGCATGTCAAACCACATGCACTGAGAGGAGGAAGAGGAGGTGTTGAGATGTGAACTCAAGGCAGAGGGATTCAAGCCTGTGGGCCTGAGGTTCCCTTCTCCAAAGCTAGATTTTTACCACAGTGAAGCCAGTGGATAGTGGGAAATCCCAAGGTCAAAGGTTGCTCTCGCCAAGTAAGTTCTGTGCAAGTTGCTTTCCCCTTGGCCTCCACTTCAGGGGCACTGACAGAATATATTTTAGGAGCAGGCAGGGGACAGGAGAGTTCCCACGCCCCCACCTCACTGTGATGTGGCCGCATCCTTTTCCCAAGTGTTGTGATGTCACAATGCCTGGGGACAAAGGTGCTTTCCTGCTCATTTCTGATGTAGCCCCACCCCCTTTCTGTGACAGTTGGAAAGAGGTAGGAGAGCCCTTTTGGCCCCTCTCCCCTTTCCACTCTGGTCCTGCCCCCCTGCCAGACAAGGCAGGGCCAGACGGAAGCTGGTGTGGGTGGCGCAGCACCTCCCCATTGCTCCACTCTCAGCTCTGAGATGAAGAGCTAGTGACTGGCCAGCCAGTCACTAGAAGTAGACTGATGTCCCACTGTGTCTGAAACCTCATCATTGGGACGTCTACAAACTGATGGAGCCCTAGACCTGATTGAGGCCTCTGGGTGTTTGTGGAAGGATCGAGTGTTAGGGATCTGAGCCCCCAAATCACAGACCTACACACTGCCTAGGTATGCATCATTTAGTGAAGGTTTATTTGGTCTTGCAGATAGCTCCTCCAAGGCAAACAAATAATAATGAAGCCCGGCAGTGGCGAGCTCCTTGGTAGGCTCCCAGGGCAAGCTGCTTCTCTGGCTCCTGACCTTGAGTCAGGCAAGCTCTTTGTGGGCTCCCAACCTGTCCCCCTTGGCAGGGCCTTGGCCAGCTCCCAGGCTGAACCTGCTCGGTCCAAGCTCCTATCTGGATCGCAGCCAGCGATGGACAGTCATTGTTCCAGGCTTGGCTGTTCTTACAGCCCTCTAGAGGGGCAGAGCCAAGAGGAAGAGCTAGCACCCCCCACTGAGCTTGCTGTGACAACTGCTGAAGGGGAGGAGGATGTTGCACCCCAAGGGGACTCCTCCCAGCATCCCTGGGGCCTACTTCCACCAAGATATAGCAGACTTTTGTCCCGCCAGGACCTAATGCCCCCTCCCACACACCAGAGGGTAACCACAGTAAGTAACGCTAAGCTCGCTTTTCTGGGAGACCCGAGACCATCTCAGGTGGACCGTGTGAATCCCACTGACTCTTGGAGGCGAGATGGGATGATCCCAATGGTCTCCCCTTCTGGCCATAAAAATCTAGGATATATATAATGACAGCGTGAGAACGTACCTGGAACCTTTGTTTGTTTCCAAAATTGGATAGCTGCGCTGTTCTCGTAATCCTCCACGTCTTCTGAGACTAAAAGAAAGGCGGGCACACAATAATGAAAGCAAATGGATTGAATGCCTCGCTGTTCTTTGCAACCTCTCACTCCCCTGCTCTAGGAGAAGGGTGGAGAAACCACCAATCAATGGGCCAGATCTGGTCCACGGCCTATTTTTGTTCAGCTCCTCTCTAGCTCCTGGATCAGTCTCTACCCTCAAGTTGTGAAAGCGTGAGCTCAAAGGGGGAAGGGGTGGAGATGACAGCATGCACTCAGGGATAGTGGATGGATCTATGGCCTGGATCTATGATCTGGAGTGGACTCTCCCTCCCTTCTCAACAAACCCCTTCAGTACCTCTGGTCCCCAACTCCTATCCAGCTCACAGAGCTTGTACTGATTTTCAAAGCTGTCTGTGGGAAGGTAATGTTTCTCCATCCCACCCTGCCCTAGAAACTGTAACCCTTTGAACAAAGGGTATTTTCAGACGTGACGAGATCACAGTGAACCACGGTCAATACCCACATGGGGCCGAAGCGCCCTGAACGTCTGTTTGGCGGCCACCAGATGTTCACCATGGTCGATTCCCACATGGTGTCAATTTCAACCACGCTTCCGGGGCTCCCCGCCGGACAAGCGCCGCAAGCGTGGTCAAAGAGATCCCCGGCGGGAACCAACAAAAAGTAACGTCAGCCCAGTGACCACGGCCTGGAATCCCCGACGGGATTCTGGGCCGTGGTCAAATCGGGTGGGCGCTGCGGCCGCATTGGCCGCGGCGCCCACCCATCTCCCCAGAGGGCGGGCGGCGGGGGAGCGTGGGGGGGCAGGGCCGTGTGGCCGCACGTTGTGCCGTGCGGCCCCTCCCCGATTCCCCGCCAGGATCAGCCGGCACGTCTGTTGGATGTGCCGGAGTGATCCCGTGGGGAATCATTTGGGTGATTCCGGGACGGGGCGAATGCCGCCCCGTCTCGTCTGAAATCACCCAAAGATTTGTTCATTGAGACGGTCTGCACTTCTTAACAAGAAGCATCAGGATCTGACCATCCCATCTGGCATTCAGGTCTGTCTGTCTGTTTATGTGTCGTAGAGCAAGGTTGCTTTCCCCCATTGGTGCTAGCACTTCCTTAAAGACAGCATACCTGTCAGTATGGGAGCTACCTGTGCACCGATTCAGAAAATGGGGTGGTTGTTTTTTAAATCTACTCAGGAAATTTAACGCTAACTTCAAGCCATCTCTTTGGAAGAAAACCCCCCCCCGAAGGATGCAAATTCATTGGGCATTTTTAGACACACGTTAAAGTTCCGGATTTTTCAATCTTCTGGGTTTACAAGTCCACAAGTAAGTTCCGGATGCATTTTTCACACAAACACTGCCCTGAGGCAGCCTGAAGTAGCCGCAGCTGTAGACGTGAGGGGCTGCCATGGAAACCAAGTGACCACAGCTGCCTGGAGCAAAGCAGTTTACCAGGAGAAACTTTTACACACAAAAGGTCTGGGAGAAGTATCACACAGAAGTTCAAAGATCCGGATGTTTAAGATCTGGGTGAGTGATTTAGACACCACAGAAAGTTCTGGATGTTACACCAAACATCCAGGAGAAATTGGTGTCTAAAAAAACCCATTGTCACGAACTAGAGTTCTCCATACTTCTTAACTGAGCTCCAGTCTGCAATGAACTCCCAAGTATTGATTTGACAGGCTTCTATGGAGACACAGGAGGCTCAGTGCAAGATGGGGGGGTGGGGGCTTTTACCACCCAAAATGCTAACCTTGGATAAATCATCTCTACTCCAGTTAGGATTGCAACCTACGCACATTTTTAAGGAACACTTATGAAAAATACATTTTGCAGGGCCTGCGCTGGTGCCTCCCTAAAGCCCTGTACAGTGTGGTGTATCGTTTTATGCCTCCTCTCTTCAGTCTAGGCCTCCCTAATTCCTATTCCATCCCTGCAACATGTCTTCTGATCTAATTACAGGCTCTTCTCCGACACCTGCGGTGTCCCCCGATTGGGTACTCCCTACGATGATCACTGGCAGCTTTGCCGCCTCAGGATCCTGAGGGAATTTCTACCCAAAATTGCTCCTCGCTCTGCCTCTACTCGGCTGCTTCCCTGTCCCCTTATGGTCTCTTACAATCTAGCCAGACCCTGCTCTGCTCATACAGTCCTGCCTCCATTTCACTATCTTCCTGTTCTCTTACAGTCCGGTCCACTCTGCCCTTTTACTGCTGTTTTCCTAGTCCCCTGACACCACTAAACCATTACCAACCTACCGACCACAGAGAGGAAACTGAGGACCAGAGCAAACCAGAGGGTGGGTGCAAAGGCCTCTGGGATGCTTATGGTAGTGGCTGAAGGACTGCTTACCACAAACCCAGCCATCCACACGAACACTTAACTGGGTGCTGGGTTTGTGGGGGAAACTAACCCCTGTGGTAAGTTAGCACACGCACCCCAAAGGGACATTCTTGGGTTGCAAGCTCTTCACAACCTTGCTCCCCCCTACCTCTCTGCGAAAATTTCCCTCCGTACTCCAGTCCGTGAACTCCGCTCCTCCTCTGTCCCCTCTCTTGTCGTCCCACGCCTCCCCTAACCGCCTTTGTCCCTTCTCTCTAGCTGCCCCCCACGCCTGGAACTCCCTCCCTGCCCACATCCACCCCGCCCCCTCCCTTTGTACCTTCAAATACCTCCTCAAGACCCACCTCTTCCGCTCTACCCTCCCTGACTCCTCGCTCCCCTCACCTAACTCCTGCTGATCCCCTCCATCCAGTACAATCTGTTACCTGAGGTCTGTGTACTCATATCCTCACCACGCGGACCAGCCAGCTATCATTCTTGATGTAACCAAGCCAAGCACGTCTACCTGGGACTTCGCATCCTCGTGAATGTTACACTCTTGTCTCTCCCTCTCTTCCCCTTCCTTCGTCTCTCCCTGCCCCACCCCCGGTCTCTCAGATTGTAAGTGCTAGGGCAGGGACCGTGACTATTCCATTACTTTGTAAAGCACTAAGTACATTACTGGCTCTATATAAATGCTTGCTGATAATAATTATTAATATCATAAATACAAATTTTACCATGCATACCTAGCAGCTTGTTTGAGTGACTGCATAGGTGGCAAGCCTAACTCCAGTTGACTCTTCAGCAAATATTTAAAGAACACTTATGAAAAATAAGTGGACTGGGGCTAAGTGAGAGGAACACACACAGGATGTCCTTTCTGTGGACTTCTATCAGGTGAGACTTCCCTGCAGCATCACAGGATACGCGGTCCCCTGCCACTAGACTGTAAGGTGGGGAGGAGGCCCTCCCTCCCCCACCTTGTCTGCTGTAGGGTGGATCATCTCACAAGGGAGGCAGGGGGTTGTGGCTTGGAAACACACTGGGAGCAGAGCCTCAATACAGAGCATTCTCCACATGCACTGACCTAGCTGGAAGCAACCCCCCACTCAACTGTTTCCCCACTGCATACATTCTGCCTGTGGAGCGCTGGGAAATTGAGAGCAGGCCGCAGGCCGTGAATGTTTTGGGGAGCCTCCAGAGACAAATGGAGGGGTACCATATGCCAGAAGTTGATCACAGGCCAGAGGTTCCCCAACCGTGCTGAAAGGTCAGTTTGGGGTTAGTTTGTGGGACTGTATCAGGGGGAGGTGCTACTGGGGATTTGCGTGACTTTATCCAGGGGTGAACCGCCAGAAACTGCCTATTCCTTGCACAAACAGCCGGAACAATCACACAGCTTCGCTTCCCTTTAAAAAGAAGTCACTGCCACTTACCTGACTCATTGCTATTGGATGCCCCAACCACTATGTTTTGATAGGAGCACGAATCCTCATCTACAAGAGAAAACAGTAACTGAGTTAACCCTGCTGGAAACTTCTTGGCCTGCGGATGTCTACAAAGATGCTACACATCAGCAGCAACCTAGAGCAAGGCAGCAAAACAAAAGGAAAACACAGGAAAACAAAAACCTAGTTTGAAGTATATGAAAAGGTCACTATCATTGGTGCCGCTAGGCCTGGGTTTTATTGTTGTTGTTGTTTTATCATTTCAATAGCACTTCAGTGCTCAAAAGATTGCTTTACAATCCTTATCTAGATTCATCCGCCCAGCAGCTCTATAAAGCAGGTTATTATTATCCCCATTTTACAGATGAGGAAACCATGGCTGAGAGAGAGCAGCAAAGAGAGAATTTGAACCCTGGTCTCTCAACTCCAAGTCCAACACCTTATCCACCAGGAGGCACTATATTGGATAGTATCTTTGCTTGTGCTGCCAACAGCCTTAATAATACATTCAGATACTGCACTGCTGGAACCAACAGGTAGGTCACAACACTCAGAAGGAGGGCATGGACATGTCACTAAGGGGTGAGGGAGTCCCTTCGCCCCCACCCAAAAGGTTCAGAATGGGTGAGGGCAGGGAGTGCAGTATGCCCTCTTGCCAACAGGAGTTTTGTCATAGGCCTGAACTGAAGCATGACCAAAGCATTTATCACAAGGTGGCTCTAACGTAGTTAGCTACATTAACTATGGGGGAAACCGACCCCATGGTCCTTAGCAGAACATCCTCCCAGACAAGAATTAACATGCATCTGGACTCCGGGCACTGCGTCACTTACCATTTGGTGGTCTTAAGAACATGCGGCAGTTGTAGTAGTCTGTAGCTAATGGGCTACTGGAGAATCAAAAAGCACCATGTTAAGAAACACCCGATACATACTAGCTCTGAAAGTAGTCTTGGAGCATATTGCGTGGACAGGCCATCGGATTATCTCAATCGTTTACTTAGATAAACAAGATCAAGAGGAATGAGGAACCTTTTCCTTTCCATGGGCCACTTTGAAAATTAGGATAGGAGGCTGGATAGGAACTAGGGTTGCGCACATTTAATGGGGGTGCTCAGGAGGGAAGGAGAGGGTTCACGTCATAGATCTGTCCCATGAATCCATCTCTTTCCTTGAGAGCGCATCTTCATCCCCACTCCCTTTCCTTGAACTCAGTCTTTTCAGTGCTTGAGGGTAGGGACGAGACCAATGGGCCAGAGCCTGGAACTGGAAACCAAGCAAGAGTTCCCTACCCCGTGTTCTAAACATATTCTTCTTTAAACCAAATGTCTACGGGCCCCTTCCGTCAACAACGCTGTCCATTTTGTTGCTCCATCTATTAAGCCGATTCTTATGTACGGCATTAGTGGGGGCATCAGACCATGTATCTAAATAGCTTAGATGAGGAGTGGGCAAACTGTCTCGGGGAGCCACGTGCAGCTCTCAGGAAGTTCAAGTGTGGCTCTGGGCCAGGGCCAGTCTCAGACCCCGTGCTACCTTAACGATTCCCGCATCTCACTTCATTGCACCGGAGTCGCAGCAGCCCAATCTCAGCTGCTCCTGAGAATCTCAGCAGCCAGGACCACAGGCCCTGCCAGTCAATCCCAAAGCAGGAAAGGCAGGAAGGGGCGAGGCTCAGCCTGGGAGATGCTTCAAAGGGATGCGTGTGTGTGTGTCTGTGTGTGTCTGTGTGTGTGTGCGTGTGTGTTTGTTTGTTTATCTCAGCCAGATGACGTTTTGGTACGTGCACTCTTGGGGTTGGGAACTTTGACCACCCTTGGCTTAGATAAGTGAAGGGGAAGCAGTTTATTTCCCCGTGAAATGCACTGTACTGTGGTTATAACTGTCTAGCTTGGGACACGGGTACGTTTCTTGTAAGCGTTTGGCTCTCTGCCTAGCATCATTCTTAGAACAAGCCCATTTTATTCTTAACGGCTCTGATTGCCAGAAGACTATGGGGGATGTCACACAGATGCCTGAGTTACAATGAAGGGGCACAGCCGAGAGGGGTATTCAGCATGGATCATTCACAATAGCAGGAGCCAAACACTCAATGGCTTCTCTGAAAGTGCTGTAGTATTTAGCACACCCCTTTTTATGTTACTTGTGACAAGATCAGAACGAAGCACTTTTAGCAGAGATTCCTCATAACCATCCCTTCACACAATATACTTCACCACTTATTTCTTAATCTGGGTTTGCCTTGTTCAGTAGCAAAGCATTCACACAACTGCCAGTTTCCCTGCATTGCAACAGCCCCTCCTGCTCTCTACAACCATGTGGTGTTTTTCCCACAATGCAAAGGGCATGGAGGAATCAGGAATGCCCTTGCACTATCCCTGTATACAGTGTTCCCAAGCTATTGCAGAGTGGAGGAGGAGGTCCCTGCTCCAGGACACTCTAGTCATACCACTGTAGTCAATTGGGGTAGGAAGTGATAAACAGGAAGTGGGGTAGCAACCACTGAAGCTTGCTCTGGGTTAGTCCACTCAGGCAACACCATTGCTTCTTGAAAGAGGTAAGTTCTTGCAAGCAAACCCTCTGTATCAAAGGGCAAAGGACAAGGCATCAGCAAAGATCACAGGATGGGGCAAGGATTTCACACCACATTCAGAAGGTAGGTTTGTGCCACTAGCTGTCCTAAAGGAGTGCCCCAAATGCATCTGCCCATTTGAAACCAGTTTAGCCCTATATGGGTGAAAACAGACATGATGCTAACAACCCTTTAACCACCCTTGGTGGTCATTTATGCATGTTGCAGGACTGCATAGGGCACCAATATAGCCCTGCAGCATGCATAAATAACCACCAAGGGTGGTTAGCGTCATGTCTGTTTTCACCCCATGTTGCAAATGTTTTAACTCCAAGGGGGCAGCTACAAGTTACTATATGTAGCTGAAATATCAGTTCATGGTTACATGACCCTCTTAAATGGTCTTATAGGGACAGTCATTGTCAACCAGACGAAAACTTTTTTTTAAAAAAAAAATTAAGACCCACCTTAACAAAATCCAGGCCCCAGGCGTGGCTGAGTGATAGCAGATTGGGGGGCGGGGGGCACAATTCCAGCAGCTTTGGGGGAGCTGGCATGAGGCACCCAGAAGCAGCAGAAGGTGGGAGACAGTGAGGCAACAGAGCTGTAAGAAGACGAGCCAGGTCTATCCCGCCCCCTCCGTGGCACAGGTGGCCAGAACAAATTTCAGGAGGGGCTGTAATGGAGCTGCACCAAGGCTTGTGCCCCTCCCACCCCTATGCTACCCCATGCCCTTCCTGGACCCCACTTAAGACCCTCCAGGAGGTTCCACCCCACTGTTATAACGGATTTCACATTAACAAGTCTTGTACGCATCTGAGTCAGGAAAATAATGCGTCGGAACCCAATTACCGGAGTTTATATTCTCAAAAAAAAGATGAACGAAGCCTGCAACGGTGTCTTACAAGCCAAAACTATTCGCCGTTTCCTCAGAACAGAAAGAGCATTTTTGGAGCGTTGGGGAAAAAGTTGACTTACACGTAGGCGGGGTAGGAGTCCGGTTTGTTTTCTGCAAGTAGAAATTAGTTACCATGAGTGCAAATGCAGGGAAGATCAACAAGCAAAACGAGGTCACCAAACTGAACCGAATAAACTTGACAGACTTTACAAGCAGAGCCCCCCACCATCCCTCTCACACAGCAAAACCAAGTACAGAATCGTTCTGTAGCAAAGTCCAAAATCAATTATCCAGGATTTTATTGATTTCAATTTATACCCTGCCCTTCCCCTAAGGCTTAAGGCAGCTCACAGGTGGACCGCATATCCCTTCAGTTAAAAAACAAACCCAACCCTAGCTATAACTTTGGGTTAGGGAGGGGTGGGGGTTGAATTGTTTTTACTGGATTTTAATTGTATTTGATGACTGATTGTTTTAATTTGTTTTTAACATGTTGTTAGCCACCCCGAGATGCTTTTAGCAGGAGGGGGCGGCATACAAATTTTATTATAAATAAATATAATTATTACAAATAAAACAGGGCATGGGTTTATTATTCATGGGTATTATTTGCATTTTCAGCGAGCCCTCTGAGAACCTGAATAATATCTGCAGCCAAAATGGGTACTCGTGTATGGGTTTTGTGGGTATTCCATTCTGGATTTTCCAGTTTGGTTATTCGGTTACATCATTTTTGGCAATTATGCATGTGCAATACATACAAAAACAACATAACCAAAATAATTAAATAACCAAACAACTGAACTGAACACACACACACACACACACCCTTCAAAACCCAAACAGAATAACCAAAATGGATGGCTGACAGAACATAAATAGTGGTTTGTACCTGAACTGCCATTTTGGGTTCAGGTAGGGTATATTTGATGGAGTTACCCGTTCTTATTTTAGCTCTAGTTAAAGGGCTGTGATTATAAACACAGGCTAGTTAAAACGTGTTAGCCAATCCATGTTCAAATCCTCACATGGACAGGTTTCCACATGTACAAACTACTGCGGTAAACTACAGCTTGCAAAGATCAGCTAATGTGTGTAAACATATTGAGCCTGCCTCCATGAGGGAGCATTTTAACGAGAACCAAAACAAATACTGAATCCAACCAATTTGGTGTATTCAAATCTGTTTCCGTTAATTATTATTATTCATGTCAGTTGCTCCCTCCTGTCCTCACCGTCACAAAGTACCTGAAGACTTGTTTATTTTCCAGGTGCTTTTAAAGGAGCCATGGCTGGTTTCCCTGAATGTATTTTTTTTTCCTCCCCATTTTCCTTCCCCTTTTAAACAGTTTTAAACAGAATTTTGAATGCGTTTTAGGTTGTTTTATTGTATTTTGTGATGCATCCTGAATTCCAATTTGTGTCTATAAATAAAATGATAATCACTGAAGCATTCTATAGCACCTAAATGGCCTAGAAGATACCTAGTGCCATTTTTGAAAATGTCATATGCCTTTTGAGGTCCCATTAGAAAGCTAATGGAACTTGAGCTCCTGTCAGTTTGAAAAAAATGCATTAGGTTTTATACAGGCTGTGACCAGGTTCTTCCTCCCTTTTCTCTTTGGCTTGACCAGACCAGTCTCCTTGCCATCCCCCACCCCATGGCTCTGTGCACACCCTTCCTTTGTATCTCCTTTACTGTCCCTGAAGTCTTCAGGGTGAGCTGACCAAGATGCTTTCAGAAACCTCCCCCTTGAGCGTGCAGTTCAGCCCACACGCGAGAGGTGCATGTGGGCAGGAGAGTTCCAAGTCCCTATCTTAGCCATATCCGGCCTAGTGGCCAAACATCTGACAACGCCCCCCTGAAAGCCCCTGGTGATGCACCACTGACTGCAAAGGGAATTTGAGCCGTGAAAACAGAGCAGGGTCAGGCCCAAGAACCGAGGAAGACAAAATCTGAGGGACTCTGTTTTACACAAGGAGCAATTTACTGTCTAAATTGTGTTATCCTAAAAAAGGAAGTCTAGAGAGAGGGTGGTTGTCATGTTGGTCCCAAACAAAGTCATTCAGGTGATCTTTTTTATTGGACCAGCACTTCAGTTGGTGAGATTATGCAAGCTTTCAAGCCATACAGGACTCTTCCTCATGCATCTAAAAAGTCGGTCCATAGTTCTACCTTGTTACATGCCTGAGGAAGGAAGCTGCATGGCTAAAAAGCTTGAATAATCACACCAGCTGCAGTTGGTCCAATAGAAGAGATCACCTGAACAGCTTTGTCTCTACCTAGAAGGAAAGCAAGAGACATGAGCATATACGCAAGTGGATTTGGTCAAATTCTCTATAAAGACAGGCTCAGCAAAGCCATTGCTTGCCTCTAACTTAACATGGAAAAGACTTGCCTTAAACTTAACATGGCAAAGATGGAAGTTCTTATCTTTCTTCCTAAACCCACTTCCCCCCTCTCTCCATCTTCCCAGTCCCCTCAGCCCTCAACCTTGGGGGTCATCTTTGACTCCTCTCTCATATGCTCTGCTCACATCCAAAACACTGCCAAAATTTGTCATTTCTTTCTCTCTAATATTGCCAAAATCCATCCCTTCCTGTCTGAACACACTGTTAAAACTCTAGTCCATTCTCTCATCACATCCCACTTTGGTCGCTTTTAGACGAGCGGGTCACCGTGGCGCAACCCGCTCGTGTGATATTTCAAAATCCCGCAAGGCGAGATTAGACGAGACCAAAATCTGGGATCACGTGCGTAGAAGGCGGTCGCCCACTTTTTGCAGACCGCGAATTAAACACCTCGATTGTGAGGTATTTAATTTGCGGTCTGCGAACAATGCGTGACCACCTTCTATGCGTGTGATCCCAGACTTCTGTCTGGTCTAATCCCGCCTTGTGGGATTTTGAAATATCGCACAATGGTGACCCACTCGTCTAAAGGTGCCATAGACTACCGCATCCCTGCTTCTCACAGGTCTCCCAGTGAGCCACTTATCTCCACTACATTCTATTCAAAATCCAGCTGCGAGACTCACCCTCCTTGCACGCCGTTAGGACCATGTGACCCCTCTCCTCACGTCAGTACACTGGCTCTCTATCCGCTTCTGCATACAGTTCAAGCTTTTCCTAATCACCCACAAGTGTCTTCACTCTGCAGCTCCTCAGTACCTCTCCTCTCTTATCTCTCCCTACACCCCTACTTGTGACCTCTATTCATCGGGCAAGACGCTCTTATGTGTGCCTCTCTCCTCCGTTGCCAAAACAAGATATGCTTGGAACAAATTTCCTGAGGTGGTGCGTCAGGCCGTCTCCCTGTCCATATTCAACTCCCGTCTAAAGACCCACTTCTTTGAGACTGCTTTTAAATCATGAACCCAGGCCCTATCCAGCTACCTGGAGGAAAGCCAGACCTTGTTATAATATTGCTTCTCTCTTCAGAGAGGAACCAAAACGTGATGGTGATTGACGAGGTATCTCAGAACTGTTGGTGAGCTCTCATCTCATACAGGGCTAGTAAAGCCCAGGTTGTCCAAATACACTAAGGCCACATCCACAGGTATTTCATTTAACTGTGAAAATCAACAGGTCCAGGATCTTGTCCTGGCTTAAGCGAGTGCAACTTAAAGAGGGCTTTCTCGGTGGCCTTGCCGTTTCTGTGGAATGCCCTCTCAGAGGAGGTTGGCCTCGGCCCTGATCTCCTTCCCTTCCAATGAAGCTATAAGATCTGGCTCTTTCGTCAGGCATTTAGTGGTGGTGGAAGGGATTTTTTCTTACGCAGATCTGGATTGTATTTTTATATATTACAGTCATGGGCTTTATATGTATTTTTTGTATATTTATAGCTGTATTTTATATTTATAATGTGTTTTGTTTTATTAATATATTTATGTTAGCTGACCCGAGTTGCCTGTGAGCAAGAGAGGTGGGGTAAAAATTCAAGAAAATAAATAAAATGAATAAAACAAACGTCTAACTCCAGCAGGGCTGAATTTTTGCCCTCGTCATTCTTGAACTAATTTCAATGCGTTGTAATCACATGTTTACCTTTCATGAAATTTTGATACCTGGGCTCAGCAGAGTCATCTAGGAAAGAACACATGTTTACATGGTACTTTAGCTGCTGTTCAATAGCTGGTGATTGGAGGAGGGATTGGTGAGTTAAGAAATCAGATGCAAAGGGATTTATATTCAGGATGGGAAACCTTTTCCCGCCCACGGGCAATTCTGAAAATTAACACATGCGCCAGGTAGATGTTGGAGTGGGTGTGTTTAAGGCATTTGCTCATGACAGAAAAGGAAAGAAAGGGTTGAGAATCATGCATCCGGGGTGGAAACAGAACTGGCAGCAGCGCCAAATAATAATAATAATAATAATTCTGTTCTGGGAAGCTGCGGTGGATGCAGCCCAGACCACGTCAGGACGCTGAGTGAACACACAGGCCTGTAGCCGGGCTGTTGGCGGGCAGGGGGGAGGGACAAGCCAGCTGCACCCAAAGTCCCATCCCCCTGCCATGACAGGCAGCCATGGTAGCCAATGATGGCCAACCATGACTGTCGGCCATGTCAGACCCAATCTGGACTGGGTCATGGCGAGCCGCAACAGACATGCTAACACGCTGTGGTCCGCTTTGCCCCTTAGCCCGGGCTGCGACCCTGGAGGTTTCTGAAGTCACATCCCGGGCTAGCCACTGCCACAGCCCAGGGCAATCTCGGGCCAACATCTGGCGGTGCACCACTGCAAAGTGTAACAAAACGGGCCAAAGCAGCCTGCCGTGACGTTTGTTAACACCCTATATGTCATGGATCTACCCCTATCTTAGACAACATGCCCTCATCTCCTCTCCTGTCCCTACCCTGAGCTCATTTTTTCCCCAGTGCTTGAGAGTAGGGACGGGATCCATGAGCCAGATCCAGGCACTGGAGAGGGGCCATATTTGGCCCATGGGCTGAGGTTCCCCACCCCCGATTTAGATCAATGAGACAACAGGGCTACCCAATGGCAAATACAGTTCAATATTAGAAAAAGGATAATATTTCCATTTTGAAACAAAAGACCAGTCTGAGGAGAAGATATTTGGGGAGGAGGGGGGGAAGCCATCCTGCCCTCTAGCTAGGAAAGTGATGTTTGGGGTCATACGACAAGACTGACTGAAACCATCGCCCCAGTGCAGGATAGAACCACAAGACAGTGAAATTCCTGGCTCATGACTCATGGTGTGTTGGATCTCAGTTGGCGCGATATGATTCGGAATCAGCCTAAGACTTTCCTGTTTAGTAGGTGGAGATAGAATCTTGGGAAAGATTTGCAGGTGGTGTATCTGTTTTTATGTTTTTTTAGTTTACGCATTGTCTTTATTGCTTCGGGATAGGGCAAGCTATACATTTAAATAAATACATCTCAATTCCCTAGCCCCTCATCCCCCACAGACCTGCTCACTGATGCTTCCCTCTACTGCCTTTTATCCAGGGTCCTCTGTAAGCAAGCCAAGCATATGCACCTGCGATCGGTTAACTTCGTGAATGTATCCGTCTCTCTCCCTACGTTCCCCTCTTGCTTGTGTCTCCTCTCCTCCCTTGTCCAACCTAGATTGTAAGTGCCCTGGGGCAGGGACCGGTCTCCAATTATCAATGCTTGCTCAGTGTCAGGTTCATTGCTGGTGCTATATACATACTTAATAATAGGAATGCCAACTGCATCTGCAGATAATGCAATCGCACCTGAGGTCATGACTCAATTTGAGAATCTCTGTTCTAAGAGTAGGTTTAACTACCCTTCCCAGTAATCCATCAATCAACGTTAAAGATGACTGACAATAAGAACATAAGAAATGCCACATTGAATCAGATCAAGCCCAGCATCCTGTCCCTGACAGCGGCCAATTCCAGTCGCATGGGAGAAGTATCAGCAGTCACAATGGGGGGTTGGGGGGGTGATCCATTCCCTGCTGATCACTCTCTGCTCCCAACAGTAAGAAGTTCCCATCTTGTAAACAATAAATGCCAAGAGTGCATTGCCTCCTTGGCTTCAGTCTGCGAATGCCGTACGAGTTTACAACTGTCTGGGATCACTTACCTTATTTGACCTCATTTGCCCACAGAAACAAGCAGCGATTTTGTAATATTCTCCGCCACCCTTTCTGTATTAGACAGACTTCCTGCCTCTACTCAGTCACCCACAGGGACAGATAGAAAGCCTTGAAGACATGGGCATTTTGCAGGAGCACATACTCACCATCAAGACTTTGAGTGGAGGCACGTTCGTTGGTTTTGCTGCAAGAGAGATTTATATGGATTGACTCCCAAAGAGGCTGTTTTTCTGTTGTTTTTGTAAATACACAGAATGAAATCAACTCGCATATAAAAGCTAAAGTCTATAATGCAATTAAACCATCTTTAAAATGGTGTGGTGATGTTCTCAAGCTATGGGTCTGGACTATATATTTATTTATTTATTTATGGCTAGTTGCCAACCTATGGCTTTGCAGCAAATATTCAGGGCAAACATCCAATTAGTGCTGAAACAAAGAGCGGATTCTGTATTCATGAATAATATTGTGTGTTTTTTTATAGTCCTCAGAGTATAGGAATGAATATTCACATATTCAGTAACACCCCCATCCCCAGGTTTTCTGTTTTTACCAATCATTTTTTGTTTGGATATTCAGTGATTGACCAAAATGAAATAATGAAAAATATGGAACAATCACCACCCACAACAAAAAAACCCCAAAAGGAATATCTGAATCAAATTAGCACAAATAGCATTTCCATACCCCTTTACCAGACATGAATTGAAGCAGGCAAAATCAATTAGTCAGTATTCACTGTGGATATTCCTTTCTGCACTATATCGAGGTCAATTAATTTGGTCTATTTGTATCTGGTTTAATGAAGCATTGTAGTCTATTGGGAAGACCAGTTGTTGTGTGTTGAATCTGTGTAGCCCGATATACAGCTAGTGTTCTCTGTGTTGTCATGAAGATAGTCCCCACCCAAGTTGTACTGACGTTACAGGTACTGAACTAACCGGCTGGTGCGAGTATCAATGGCCCCTTGCCCCCACCCATCTCCATGACGTTTCGCTGCATGGAGATGGGTGGAGGCGCCAGTGGGAATGCTGCTGCGGGGATGGGTGGGGTGCATGCTCCCCTGCTACACCTATCTACACCCACCCATGGAGCAATGGACTCCAATGCCCGATGCTCCATGGTTATCCCACACCCGCCTGCACACCCATGGGGGCAGGGGGCGTCCATGTAAAAACGGCCTTAGTCTCTCCAGACAAACCAGACAGCAAGGAATTTGATGGCACGGTGTATAATACGGGAACACACAGCTCCTAAACCACTGATCATTGCTCAGTGACTGAGAGTCTACACAACCATCAACAACGGGAAGGAGAATCAACTGCTACATGTACAGCTGAATTTTTAAAAAATGAGCTGCCCACTGCCACTTGGAATCTTTTCTGGATCAAGCTTTGAGGGATGGGTTAATCAGTTAGTATAAGAAAACCAAAGACACGCTGCAAAATCCTAACTTGGAACAGATGAACCTGTACCTGCTCAGGAAAGTTGTCAGAAATTTACCCCCTAGAATCAGCAGTTTTGTGTTTACAAGTTATAAAGGAGAATCTCTAGCTATTAGGGGATCCCAATATGCTCCTGCACTGTTGGCCTTCCTTGTATGCAGTGTTGTTTCATTCATGCCAACTGAGGTGCTAGAGACTGCCAGAACACCACCCACATCAGGACAGCATTTTGAAAAGACCAACAGTAATTTAGATATAGTTCAAGCCACAGAGATTGGCTTTTCCAAATTCGAGCTTCCAAGTTCTCTCATTGCTTGTCATTGGGGGAAATTCAGTGGCCTGTAGGTATTTGAAATAGCTAATTTAGCTGCCTACCTTGCTCCTTGGAGTTGGTTTGTCACACTGATTTGCTCCTGCCGTGACACTGCAATTGGCAAAGAGAAGAAATAAATAAATTAAATCAACCAGAAGTTAAATATGACGGCAACAGAAGATGCTGTTTCATTACTGCGCAGAGAGAAATCGCACCTAAAGGATGTCCAGTGGCCCGGTTCTCTATTAATCATGCTGACGTCTGTTTGAAGACCACACAAAATTAAGGCCTCAGCCCTGAACCTGTCATGGCCTAGGTTATGGACAAGGTCTCCTCCCCACCCCCACCCCACACTGCGATCACAGTCTCTGGATAAGCTACATTTCCCATGCAACGGTCACCCTTAAGGCTGAGGCTCATGAAGGTTTTGTTTTGTACTATAATAGAGGGGGCGGGGGAATCTTTTAAAAAGATAATGTTTTACCTGGGGCTTATTTTGTACTGTGCGGGTGAAAGGGATAGGGAGAGGTTGGGAGCTATAGTCTGTCTGTCGAGGGGTAGGATCAAGGGTGTAGCTAGGTGAGAATGGATCCTGAGGCAGGAGACGGAATGGACCCCCTGCTGGGGCACTCCACTCCAGCTTGCATATGCACTCTACAAGTGTGGGGGGGTGGGGGGGGCAGGCATATGGGCCCTGGTGCGACTGCACCTATGATATTAGCTACATCTCTGGGTAGGATGGGGGTTTATGGGAATGGTGGGAAATGGAATATTGGGTTGGGAGGGGCTGCGATGGTACTGTTGGTTGGTGGAGAAATTAGCAGGGATGGGGAAAAGGGATGAGTTAAAGGCAGGGGAATGGGAGTGGTGTGGAAGCGTTGGGATTTGGGGGGAGGAAGGGGTTAGGTGTGTGGTTGATTCATTTTTTTCTTGCATGGTTGATTTATTTTGTTGTTTCAGTTTTTATTCAGTGTCCTGTTTTATTTGTTGTAAGCCACCCTGAGCCTTCAGGATAAGGCTGCATATAAATCTGACATAATAAACCAGAGGACTCTCAGCAAATGACCCACGGCTGTGTCACTCATGTTCTAGGCTATCTTGCCCACCAATGCTGCCATTTTCAAAGCAAAGGTGTAAGGTCAAAGCAAAGGTGTAAGGCTACAACAGAAATGGGGGCAATGGATCTTTCATTGTGAGGACCATTTCTTTTTTTAGTAGTCAAATACTAATGCAGAAATGGGTGCTTCAAGTGGTAAAAACACAGTAGGAAAAGTAGCACTTCTATAAAGCAGCTGTGGCTTTCAGCAGCTTGCTTGCTTGTTTTCCATGACCTTTAATACCCAGCCACTCAGCTGTTTGGTAGAGGCTAAACTCAAAGTGCAATGTCACAGCAAACCTGCTGCAGGAAGCCATGGTGAGATGTCAGTCACTTTTTCCCCTGGTGCGGTTCAAGGATTCCATTCTCAGTTGTGCTCAGAAAAGCAGGGAAACAACAGGCAAAGATAACAGCATGCTTCACTTCATACTCCAGATTTTCTAGGGCTGGAAATGTTTAGGATAAAATACTATAAAGGATCTGAATTTAAACCTTGCCTTCTGTTGTATTTAAATGTTTTGAAATGTTAACTACCCATTGTTCTTTGAAACTCCTTTCTTACAGCCCCTTCCTTATATGTTTGCTATTACATATCTATCCTAGTCTGTATTTCTTTTGCTTATTTGATTCTTGGTTTACCCTCATTGTATTTAAATGTATGCAATGCTAACAACTCCTTTCCTAACATATATATACACATACATATATATATATATATATATATATACACATACATATATATATATATATATATATACACATACATATATATATACATATATATATACACATACATATATATATACACATACACATATATATACACATATATATACACATACATATACACACACACACATATACACACACACACACACACACACACACGTATATTTTCACCAACTGAACTTGGTCCAATAAAAAGAGATCATCTGAACTACTTTGTTGTTTAAAACCCAGCTGGGCACATGATCCCCTTAAGTTTCTCTGAAAATGGTAGCCGTATCCAGGTTGGGCAGCTCTGATGATTTATCACAAGTGTCACAGTTCCTAAATCTGCAAGACTTATGCAAAATGGGGAGAGTCCGCTTTCTGTTTTTAAATTGTGTCCCTAGCCTTCTTGTCCTTGATGGGAAGGTGAATGGATGCCCCCCCTCCCCGCATAGGCAAAAGAAACAAAAGCGACCCAAACACTGAGGTTGGCAGCCCCACCCATCGTCCCGCGAAGCAGGATTATTTTGTCTTTTTGGCTACTTTAATGACTGCAGAATGCATTGGTTTAAAAAGAAATCAGGAATTTAATTTTTTACTTCTGTTGTCATAGATGCTGGAAGGAACTCCAAGGGTTATTTAATGGCAGGGGGCTGGATTAAATAGCTCTTTGGGTGCCTTCCAGCTCTAGGGTCTTATGATGTGGTCATGAGAAGAACAGTCACTTGTATCACTGCAACAATGGGTGTAAACAGAGAGACGGACCTGGGACCGCTCACTCCCAGTGCTGCTCTGGGGGTGTCTGCCCACATCCAGCCCTGCCTGGGTTGGGTTTATACAGTCCACCCGCATAGCGCCACTCCCCTCCCCCACACCATAGAGTTGCAGGAGGATCACCCGACGCTCTGGGTTGCCACCTGCAACTCTATGGTGTTGCCCAGAAGGCCATGCTCACTACAGGCCTTATGTTTAGCATTAGCACTGCTCCTGCTCCACCTGGACTTCTGGCGGGCCGGCCCACCTTTAGACAGATGGGGGGGAAAGGTGGAGTAGAGGCAGGGCTGCTGTCCATTTAAAAACACCCACCGACACTTTTCCAAGAGCTTCCTGTGTAACTCCCGGGATCCCGAGAGTTTTGGAAAACACATACTCACTGGAATAGGATCGTACCACTTCGAATCTCGGCTGGTTTACAGACCTGAAACGAGAGGGAGAGTTCTGGCAAGGGCAATATAACTCAGAAGGATACAAGGGCAATCCATCTTCCCCCATTAGTAGGTTTATAAGACAGAGCGGTTAAAGTCATGCTCACTACAGGACTTATGTTTAGCAGCACTTCAGCGAGTGTGTTATTGGTAGTTACCAGATGCAATGCGAAATCTGTGGAAAATCCACCACACATTGAAATTGCGGACCTCAGCTGCAGCATGTGGCTGGTTTTACAGAAATGTATGATGCTGCATGTTTTTGTGGCTACCCAATAGTCATCTCTCACCGGCTGTTGTCCAGAAGCCTTCCCTCAGTGCAAGGGGATCCCTGTCTTGGGTGACCATAGACCAGAAGTGGGGCAGTGGGTTTATCGACAAATGTAGGGGGTTGGTTGTTTGGGGGGGTATTTTAAGGGGATGTTTATATGTTTTAATGCATTTTTATTTTAATATGCATTTATACATATTCAGTTTTCAGGAAAGGGTGGGATACAAAATGTAAATTATTTATTAATTATTAATTACTTATTGTTATTATTATTAACACACATTGCCACTACAATGGAGAGAGAGATCAGTGCCTAAGATGGTTACTGGTACCTTATGGGGTGGTGAAGATTATGCAAAATTTGAACTCTCACACTACACTAAGCCTGCTCCTTTTCCCATTGAAATTGGGGGTCAAGTTCCCAACAACTTCAGTGTGCTTCTAAGTTTCCAAACCCAAAGCAAAACGAGAGCAGAGAGCAACCCGAGACACAGGCATCTGGGACAGAGAGGGGCTCTCAATGAAAAACGTTGAACTCGCTTTCATCACTTTGTGATGGGGAGATGCTACTGATCCGGGATGAGAATTGCTCTGGCGCGTGTTGCGCTCTCTCTCGTGAAAAGTTGCCGAGTCCCAGCTCCCTTTCTAAACATCATTCATGCCAGAACTTCAACTGGCATTGGACACACAATGCCAACGCAAAGCGGCAACCACGTTGAAGTTGGATAGCACAATTTCAGAATTTTAAATGTTGACATTACACAGACACAAAGAAGGACTGTTCCATTTTCAAATTGTTGAGACCCAGGCCCTGGACCCACATCCCTGGAATAGTGCTGCCTAGGGTTGTAGAGCCACTGTTCCCTTTGCCTCTGACTCAGCTACTCCTCCCAAAGAGACTCTTTACACCAGCCAGGTCATGCTCCTCAGCCACTGACATGGCTCCCAGCTGCCTGGTTGGCCACCAGTTGGCATATCACCACAGGGAGCTGGGTGGATCATGTGACCTCTTCTGGTCCTTTCCTGTTCTCACATCCCCACGTGATGCTTGTTCAGAATCTCTGTCTGCCTGAATCTCTGCCCAATTCCCATCTCTCTTCTGACTCATTCTGATCCCTGTTCCATATTTGACCTGAAATCTGATTTGCACACTCCCCCTGTCCCCGTTCCCAAGTCCACCTTCGCTCCTAACCCTGATTCCATAGATAGCCAGCCCCACTAGCCATTTTCTAAAGAGTGGCTCCCAAAGTTGGCCTTTGTGACCCTGGTTTGAGGCTTAAATGCAATCCCATGACCCCAAGACAGAAATAGAGACATGCAAAATCTATCAAATATTGATTCAGATTAGAACCGGATTCTGCATATCATGTGACTGCATTTGGGGTCCCAACTCTCAGTTTCGGAAACTCTGTTGTACCAAGTTACATGAATTTTCACTCCTTCCTCCATATTTTTGCAACCTAAGTCAGTCAGCAAAATCACTCAATTTCTCTTATTTCTCTTCTCGCACCGGTATTTAGTATTGGGGTTGTCTTGAAACCAAAGTGATCCACTACCAAGTGACTGTGATGTGAGAACACTAAAGAGGGGCCCTGTGGTTTGTTAGAAAAATGACCTGACTTGGAGAGTGTCTAACAAGCTATAGGAACTGGAGGAGATAGTGTTCTTGCATACAATTTCTCGTCGTCACATCAGAAGATTTTCACATACTTTTAAAAGAGAGCAGTGACTGCTTGAGCATGCAGTATTGTTTGTGTTTGGACGCCATGCAAGAGTAGGGTTACAATCTTCCTCTGGGAGGAAACGGAGAAGGGACGGGATCACATTGGAGTGGAGTGGCAAAGGCTGCCACACCCCTTTCTGACTTAACCCTGCCCTTATAGAGCACCTTTGTACACCTTAACTACACCTTTGTACACCTTAACTACACCTTTGTACACCTTAACTACACCAAGCACGTGCACCTGAGACCTCATGAGTTTGTGTATATATCCTTGTCTTTTGCTGTTTCCCCCCTCTTTTGTCTCCCCTCACCTCTTAGATTGTAAGTCTGCTAGAGCAGGGACTGTGTCTCTTTCTCACAATTGTAAAGTGCCAGGTACATTGCAGGCGTTATATAAATGCTTAAATAATAATAATGATAATAATAATTCATTGTGACATCACAACACTTCATAGAGACAGGACCATGGGCATTTTCAGATGAAATGCTACCTCGCACGGCCACCCAGGGGCCGTGGAACCGACCGCCTGTCTGAAGGTGGAGCGGCCGGAGGCGTGCTCCTGTGAGCTACAGAGCCCCCACGCGTGGCCATGCACAGAGCATTGCTGGGAAATCTGGAGTGCTCCACACAGGGCCAGCCAAATAGCTTGGTGGCAAGAGGCAGCCACAGAGCCCCTGCCTGTGTGAGTGGCAGCAGCCAGCCACGCCAGCAAACAGATCCACTGTGAGCAGGGAAAGTGGCCTTTGCAAGCCTCAAGAACTGGCCAGGAGTACTGGGGAGCCTGGGTTCGCCAGCAGTCATGTCCGGGACATGTCACTCACAAAGGCCAGCCAAGCACACTTCCCCCTCCTCCATGGCAGGGGGAGTGCATGGGGGGCAGCCTCTGTGGCCACGCTGGGCATTGGCTGTTTGAATCTCTCCCCACACACTTCACTTGAGTGGGTGCTCCACGGCGGTGCCACTCAGTGACTATGCCCCCCCCCCCCCCCCATTGCCCTGCTCATTTAAAAACACCCCAGGTTGGAAAGAGGAAAGGATATTCCCTATGGCCAACCCCCTTCCTGACATGGCTGCCCCTTGCTACACCTGGTTTTCTGGGTTAGTCACAAGGGCCTCTGGCTGACCCAGAGAAACAGAGCCCTGCCCACCCCTCGAGCCTGGCATCTCTGGGTGAAGCCTGGCGGGGTGACAACGCTCTGCACGAGTCAATGTGTGGCTAAGAGCACGGAAGCAGCCACAAGATGCGATTCTTCATATATTTGGCTGTGGTTTGTCTGTTATTGAAGGAAATAAGGGAGGGTGTGGGTTTCTTTGTAAATATATTTCCTTAGCAGTTGTAGATTTGGTGGTTAAGGCCAATATATGTAGCGCTCAGCTACAGTTTGATTAGTAGATGATACCGTTAAACTTTCTTCATCCTGTAGAGTAAGCCCAGTTCTGCAAAATATGGCTTCATTCCCTACCCACCCAGAACTCCCACGTAATGGAGTGGGCTAGTTGGTCTGATCAAAACCCCAAGGTCAGGTCCAATTCTAGGACTAAAAGAACTGCCATACTGGGTCAGACCAGTGCTTCTTCGAGGCCCACATCCTGTCTCCAACAGTGGCAACTTCAGTTGCTTCAGAGAAGTACATAATAGATCATAATGAAGTGATCAATTTGGGGGCTGTTCCCTCCCTGCCCCCAACAGCCGGGGGTCTCCTCTCCAGACCAGCTTGACTAATAGCCATTGAAGGACCTGTCCTCCAAGAACTTATCCAATCCTAGATTGATGAATATTTATTTAGTGGTGGTCTTTACAGGTCCACAACTAGACATTTTTGCTGAGGTCTGTTGTCCACTGCGTGATCTTGACGGTTGCAGTTGGTTTCCATTTTGCTGCAGCTCCAGCCCACCATTTTTAATTTCCAGGTTTCCTAATATGCACCCACCTGTGACAGCTAGAGATTTATCACCCTGTCTTAATACCTTGAAAAAGTAATATTGCAAAGGGCAAAACTTACAGATTCCTCTGTTCACAAAGTCCCTTCGTTTGCTGTTTAGTAGCTGTAGGAACAGAACATGAGAACATGCGAGTAAATACAGGGAGGCAGGGCCGACCTTATCACAGAGTGAGCTGGGGCAACTGCCCTGGGCCCCATTCTTTCAGGGGGTACCCACAGTGCCCCTATTTTCACTTGGGCACAGTGTAGGGGGCTGACGCCCTCCCAGCCGGGCCCCAAACATTACCACATTTAGGAACCCATGCAAGGGGGTAGGGCCACCAGAGGCCCCACACTTTATCTTCCCCATGGTCCCCACAAATTAGGGGTGGGAAGTTTGGATTCAGATGAATCCATAACTGCCCATAGTTGACTAAACGATCACCATCCTAAACAATGGCTCTGGTCAGAGACGGAGGAAGATCAGAAATGCCCAGCTTTGCTTTCAGTCCCTTAGTTCTTGCTTAGCATGACACGCTTCCGACCTTTGATCTCTTAAAATGACACAGCGGGTCCTGCTTTCTTTTAAATCCCTATTGGAATCCTGCCAACCCACACGTTATTAAGAAGAACCCATTACTGGCAGTAAGCAAGCCCAGCCACTTAATTACAAATGTCTGCCGTCAAACCAACCCAGGGAGCCTCATTATGGCTCCAGGCTATGGGAAGGGAAGACAATGGATCAGATGCATCCATGATGGAATCAAATTGGCCCTGTGTGAGCAGCTGCTAAACCCAGAGACAAGACACACACAGAACCAGCGAAAACACATGCATCCTGAACATGAGGAACTGCACTCTGGATAGGAGACACCAATTCCCTCTCAGCATCAGGAGATGGGTGATGAATGAATCAGAGGCACAGAGCTCAGACAGGAAAGATCTAGGAGGTCATCTGATTTATTGTCCCTGACCATGTGGGATGGGATTGGTGGAATCAGTCTCACACATATTATTTTGTGAATTGTATACGGATTTGTGTCAGAAACGAATAGGCCCTATTATAAATAGATTTCCGGGAAGGTCCTCTGATGAATATCTAAGGATACTACTGAGTGATAATTTTCCAAATTTTACATCATCAGTGGCCTGCTTTTTTGGCAGCAGCTGTCCAAAAATGCCATATTTTTGTTTGTTCTATGGGTTCAGTGGGCTCTCAATCTGTGGTGTTAAATAAATATCCCGAACCTAGAATTGTGTTTCATGTAATTGGGTAACGCTATAATGTTTATATTATATCATCATTATTATTGGTTTTACTTATGGTGGTTTGTGTTTTGTAATAGCCTTTGGTTATACAAATAAAGTTTAAACAATCAATCACTCATTTTCCCTTCCCAACCACTTCCTCTGCTGGAAGGGACGATTATTTCATTGTGAACTTTACTAGAGTTTGTAGGGCTGGCCCTAGAATGTACAGGGCTTAGTCTGGTGGGGCAGTCGATGCTTTAAAAAGGGCCCCAGCTGAGAGCCCTCTGTAGGCTGCTGCCATGAGTTTTAGAACCGGTAGAAGCAGCTTGCGGTTCTCCTGAGGCTCACAATGGCCTGCAGTGGGGATTCCTGGACATGGACCCTCCTGAGATTCTCAACAGCAGCATGTAGCAGGGTCTCCCTGCTGAGACTTGGGGTGGTGGCCTCTAGAGGGGCTCCTGTCTCTCTGGAGCCGCGGTAACAGGCTTCAAGGCCCCTTAGGAGTGCAGCCGCTCCTACAGCCTGACCCTAAGGCCAGCCTTGATTATTTCTGAGCCGAATCCTACTGAACAGAGATCAAGCCTCTCCAGCCTCTCCCCACTTCACAGCAGCCTGTGCTCCGGAGCTGTGAGCAGGCCCCAGCTCCATTCTTCACTTGCTGACAGCTCGCAAATGTAGTGCCGTGGGGAGAGCCCAAGAAGGCCCAATCAAACTTTCACCCTTCTCTGTACTCTTCCCACAGCACTGTACTCAGGGGAGTTGGCATTCTGATTTGGATTAAATCCGTAACTGCATGGAATGAGCTGCTACAAATTCATCCATATATGATACTCACCCCCCTGTAGTCCCCCGCCAAGACCCCTTGGGACAGGGGGTGGGCTGGTACCCTTGCTCTAGACAGGGGCCAAAAGAGAGGACGGTTGAGCTCCCCTCTCCCTCTATGCCTGGCCCTCTGTCTTCCCACACCCAGTTCCTGGGTCCTGTTGTTCCTGGGGCTTCCTCCCCGACAGGAGGTGTTCTGAAAACTGCCCGGCCTTACCCTCAGGTCCGGGCATGGCCTATGGGTCTCCTGGGCTCTGTGGTCCGGGTGAGTGTAGGGTGGCCATACCTCCCCTTTAAAAGAGGACTTATGAAAAATACATGGTGCAGGGCTGCATTGGTTTCAGTGCAGCCCTGCACCATGTATTTTTCATGAGTCCTCTTTTAAAGGGGAGGTATGGCCACCCTAAGTGAGTGGCACCTCCAGCCACCATCTCCAACCTGTTCCTTGCTTCCCCCCTCACTGCTGCAGTGCGGGTGTTTAAAACGCCACACCGGGCACCTCCAATGACATCACTAGCAGCACACCGGGCTCTGGCACCACTGCCAGTGAGGCCAGGAAAGGCTGCCCTGTTCGGGCCGTTTCTGCTGGCGCGCTACCCCCAGGATCTGCCTTCCCTAGACCCCGGACACCACTGGGTGAGTCGCAGGGTTCCTCCTGATGCGGGGTCTCGAGGCCCCTGGGTGGTCCGACAGCGGGGGCCTCCTCCCTGTCGTCACACCATACCAAACCAACACGGTACAACAAGCTTGTTTAGGTTTGGTTCTAAAATAAACATTTTTTTAAAACTGCTGTGCATGCACAAAATGGCCACCATTTGTGAAAAGGACAGGCCGGATGCACATGTGCAGTGGCTATTTTGCACATGCATAGACCAGCCATTCTTTTCCAAAAGGACAGCGAAGCTGCCGCCGCCATTTTGAAAAATGGCACACGTGTGCAGGACAGTTGGCGGTCATTTGCACGCACGCAGTCATTTCATTTTTTTTAATTGATTTAAATACGGATCTGTAATATGGATCTGTAATTAAATACAATCAATGAATTACTTTTTTAACATGTTAAAATAAGTAATTATACATTCAGTAATTAAATATATAAATGTCAGATATGGCTCTGATCATCTGCAATCTAAACCGAAAGACCACCCTTACTTGTGAGCGGCCGTAGAATAAAGCTTGCTCACAGCTGCCCTAAGCAGCCAAGGGCTAGCTTGGATCTAAGCCTGGAGTTCTGGTACCAGTGGTAGCTGCCACTGGTGCAACTAGATTTAACAGGGCCTTCGGCAAAACTCAGATTACAGGGCCAGGTTGATGAGGGTGGGCAAAGGGGCCCACCCCTTTCTGACACCAAGTTTGACATAAAATAACATTCTGATGTTTAAAAGCTGCCCTGAGCCATTCAGGAAGAGGGGGTGTAAAATAGGGGAAATAAATAAATAAATAAATAACTCTGCTCCTTATAGTGCATCATGACACTGCATGGGACAGGAAAGCCCTTATGGCCTCACAGTTTCCAACATAGAAATCCCCCTTTCCCTCCCTAAACCCCAGATTCTTCCCTGCCTGATCTGAAGAAACGGGGGTTTTCCCTGGAAGCACCTTCTGAAGGGTTCTCCTACCATGGATGGCTGGAGGGTGCAAGCTAATATGGGCCAGGCTACATCGTTGCCTCTGCCTTTCTTGGCAAAGGGAAGCTGGAGGATTAAGACTCTAAAGATTTGGCAGAGGGGGCGAGGCAGCCGTGCTGCTGTTTATCATGTGGCGAGACCAGGCAAGACAAGTTTCTCTGTCCTGAGCGCACACCCCACCCAAAGGAGATTAGGAAAAGCCTTACCGGAGCGCTGACACTTCATGCACATGCTCACGAGAGCCCCGAGCAACATCAGGGAGGCTCCGGCCCAGAGCAACTCTACTTGACCCATTGCTCTGTGGCAGCTCTAGCCTGAAATGCAAGCAATGGAAGAGAAAAAGATTACACGGGCAGGCTTCCTGGGACCTGTAAAAGTTAGCGTCCATTACACCCGGGTAAGACGGGAGTGGGAGGATGGTAATTCAAAGCGATGTCTGTCTAGGGCCTGGCACTCGCTTAGCTCTTACAGCAGAGGTGGGGAACATTTTCCCTCCCAAGAGCCTCGTCGAAAATCAGTACAAGCCCCGTGAGCTGGATTGGATAGGAGTTGAGGGGATGCGTGCTAAAGGGCTGTGCATACTAGGGTCTCCATCTCTCCAGTTCAAGGCCGGCCTCACTACAGGGCAACATGGGGCAACCACCACCGTGGGCCCTGTTCTTCTGTCGGGCAGTAGCCAATGATTTCACCAGGTCAGAGTGCAGGGGCTCCACTCTCTCACAGTGAGACCCCAAACACAATCACCTCTAGGACCCAGTAGAGGGTGCCCCTGAGGGGGCGGGGCCATCAGAAAGGGGTTGGTCACCAGGGCCCCCTGAAATTTAAATGTTTGCCCTGGGCTCCACAAATCCTAAGGCCATCCCTGCTCCAGTTTCACCCGGACACTTCAGGTTTTGACCCAAAGTCTCTGAACTCCAGGTGAAGCCCTGATTCCTCTGGGTTAGCAAGGGGCGCACTCACAGCTAACCAGGAGAAGCGGGGCCTCCAGGGGCGGGCCACAGGGATTCCTCTCACCTGCCCATTTCTGACGTGGCCCCACCCCATGGAGCGTTGTGATGTCATGATGCTCCACAAGGACGGGATTATGTGAGAGAGGGGAGAGTGGCTGCCACTTTGCCCCACCCCCTGACATCATGATGCTCAGCAAGGGGTGCAATTATATCAGAAGGGGCATGAAGGGTCTTTTGTTCAGTCCCCTCTGATGTGGTTCTGCCCATTCTGGGAGGTGTCAACTCTAGCTGTGCTCAGGATGGAGGAAGGAAGGAAGGGTCCAACTCATGAATCTGTGCGTCATGGCTCTATCCCCTATCCTTATGCACATGCCCTGCCCTCATGCCAACTTCCTTCCCCCAAAATCACTTTTTCAGTGCTTGAAGGTAGGCACTGGATTCTTGGCCAGATCCAGGAATTGGAAAGGGGCCAAATGGAATAAAAGAAAATAAAACAGCTGTGGGGTGGATTTGGCGTACAGCCTGGAGATTTCCCATGCCCGTCCGCTAGGATGCTCAGTCTTTGCTCCTGGTGCTGAAATTACTTTTCATAAGAGGGAGAGAATCTTCACGTTGCCCATTTAACTGACAGGGAAAACTTTGTGAGAAAAGGCACTGTGCCCAAAGTGACGCAGTGGGTCAGTAGCAGAACTGGAAAAAGGACCCAGGAGTCCTGTTTCAGAGTCCAACGCCTTCATCCATGGATCCCTTAAAACCTTTCCAGTATAACCCTTCCTTACTCTTGAGGCGATAGCCTCGGAGAAGTGAGGCAGGATTTTATAACAGGGGTTGGAAACCTATTCTCTCCTGTGGTCAACTTGGAATAGCAATAGAAGCTCCATGATCCGGATAGGAGTTGGGGGTGGAGGGGCTTAAGGGGTGTGCTCACTAGGATGGGGGAAAGAAAGGAAAAGTCCAGACCATCATGGGTTTATATGCCATGGGTGAGTCAGTGTGTGTCCTGTCCGTCAAACATTCCTATATTAGCAGAGAGCCCAGAACCAACTTCCTGTGGAATTTTTTTTTTTAAAAAAATAAAAAGTTAACAAAAACCAGAAACATTGATAAAAGTCCCCAAACTGCACAAAGAACTGAAGAGGCTCCTAACTAGAGAGTGATGGGAAGGAAGGGACCTTGCTGAAAGTTTTCAGATATTGACGAAGATAAAATAATATGAGGGAGAACATTTCTTCTTCATTGCCATTAAAGACGGGGCAAGTGACAATGGTTTTAAATGGCAGGAAATTAGGTTTAGGTTAAATGGGGGGGAAACAACTTCTGAACTGTTCCGCAGTGGAACAAGTTGTGGAATCTCCCTTTGGGGAGGCTGTCAAGAAAAGACTGGGCAGGCATCCGTCAGGGATGTTTTAAGTACAGAGTGGGGGAAGGGAGGGAAGAACTGTAGCTCAGGGCAGTTCAGGTGCGGCTCTCAGGCCCGGCAACATGTATTTTTCATAAGTATTCCTTAAAAATTGGCCTAGGTGGCAACCCGAACTGCTCCTGGGCCTCGTGTTTTACTGGTCAGTGCCGGGCTGGCCCTAGCATTTGCAGGGTGAAGATAAAATGCAGTAGTTCTTACAGGGACAGGTCGCCGTGAGCATGTAACACCTGTATTGCACTCACTGCCTATAGTCTTCCGGGCTCGTTTCAAGGTGTTGGTTCTTACCTATAAAGCCCTAAACGGTCTGGGCGCAGCCTATCTGCGGGACCACCTCACTCCCTGGGTCCTGGATCGACGGCCGGCAAGGCCCTGTTAGAGGTCCCCCATGTGCAGCGGGGGAGATGGGTAGTGGGTTGGGGGTCAGGGTGGGAAAGTTATCTTGTTTTTATGTTTGAATGGGCTTTTCCCTGCTGGTTTTATTGATGTTTTTTATTTTGTATTCTGTTATTCATTGAAATATTTGTGTATTGTTATTTTTTATATTTTTTATTGTGAGCTACCCTGAGCTGCCAGAGGCA
>QEPC01015455.1:0-16826 GCA_003113815.1 Sphenodon punctatus | reverse complement strand
AGAGCCGAAAGAAACTCAAAAGGACTATATGTACCAACCCCAAATGCAATTCACCAACTAGTAAGGTGGAACATATCATATCATGCCAGGAGTACTAAAATCAAAATTGTATTTTCTTTGCACACACCATGGACAAGAGTGTAAAATTGGCTATACATATCTCATTTTACAAGCTGTAGTGCTGGGCACTTCCTTCCTTAATGTATACACACAATCTTTTAATAAACACATCAGTTCAGCGTGTTGAACATACACATGTTTTCCAACACGTGGTTGATCCAGTTTTCATCAGCTACACAAATATTGACAAAAATATGCAGTTTTCATCAGCCAAACAATTGGTACTAGAAATATATACAGCTGGATGAGCCTGTCAATATGGCGAGTTAGTGGGAGATGAGTGAGTCTGTAAAATACAAACACGCATATACAAGTATAATAAAAAACTCACTTAATTCCTGTATCCCCAGATTATTCCCAGATCACAGTCCTGATCATGCAACCATATTACTCCTTAAACAACCACCCAAGGAGTTCCTATGCTTAGTACATGGCCATAACCATTATGCATCTTGTTATTAAGCCATTTAGGTCTCAAAACATGGGACAAACCCAAATAAGTTCACAACAACTTACCATTATTCAGGCTCACCAACATGCTGTTCCCAAAATTAACAGGGGTGGATTTTTTCAGCAATCATACCCAACCTAAGGTGTGGTCAAAATCTCTTACCCAGCTTATATACTCAACACATAGAAACGCCTCACAGGTGTGGCTAGTAGCATTTCTCATTAAATGTACTAACTACGTACTCCTGATTGTATGCAGTGGGCCCATACTCACTCACTGTTTAACAAATTAAAGGATATATGCTCCTCTTACATCATTACCATCCCATTAGATACCTACAAGGATACAACCACCCTTCAGAAGATCATCCTCCCATGGAGACCCATCTCCCCAATCAAAAATTCCATTCTTATACAAAAAATCATGAATTGTCAACCTCCTACTTGCACAACCCAAAGTATCTCTGCGGGGGAATACATCCTCCAGTATATCATAATGCCCAAAAGGGCACATCTCGCACATAGATCACCTCACGAGTCACGGAGGGCTTCTTTCCAGGTTCTCAATCCATTCAGCTGGAGTGGCTGCTGTGTGATCTATCCATTCATTGAGCTGGGTTAAACTCCTCCAGAGTCCATGGGAAATAGTTCTTCTAGAGCCGCCTTTCCAATTCAAATGGTACCATTCCATATTCTTCAAGCAGGTAATTCAATGCACAGGTAATTCAATCCAGGTGAGCCTGGATAATGGTGAGTTGTTGTGAACTTATTTGGGTTTGTTATTGATGTGTTATTCCACCTTACTAGTTGGTGAACCACTTCAGAGCCCCCAGAAAGTGTTGGGTATGGGGCAGTTGCCCCGGGTTGTCCCGTGGTAAAGCTGGCCCTGGGTCAGTGTCTTACTTCACTGCACTGGAGTCTTGGGCTCCTCAGAATCTCAGCAGGCAGGAACTGCAGAGCACTCAGCACCAGCCAATCACAAAAGCAGGAGAGGTCCGTACGTGTGTGCATGTGCCCTGGAGCTCTTGGTCATATGGGGACAGCAGTATGCAACTCTTGGAGATTAAGAACTTTGTGCACCTCAGTACAGGGCACCTTGCCTCAGGTTGGACTAGGTGACCCAGATGGCCTGTAAGGTACCTTCCAACTTCTACAGGTCTATGATAAAAAGAAGAGACTGATTCATGAAGGTTTTTTTGGCTCAGACAGAGATGATCTGAAGGAAACATGACTATGAGTTTGTAAGGATGCACGATGACTGTTCTTGGCCTTTTCCATATTAGCGCAGCACTCTTAGAGGTACTGAAATACCCAAGCCTCCTTCTTTCCGAAAGAGCATAGAATGGGAACTATTCACGAGAGGATTGATCACCAATCAAGGCAGGGCTGGTGAGCTTTGTTAAATGAAGTATAAATAAACTGAATGATGGTTTTAAAAAGCCAGGACAACTTTCCCTCACACTCTTTTTAAGGGTTGCCACTAGAGGTGTAAAATTGGGTGGGGGTGCGTGTGCGTTCCCGCGCTCCACCCACCTCCACCCATCACCCACACATGGAGCAACAGGCGCCAACGGCGAATGCTCCGCGTGTGGAGGGCTGTGGGAAAACCCCCCCATGCACTGCCCACAAGCCACACCGCCGCCCCCCCCAGCAGCCCATTTGAAAAGGGCCTTTGTTCCCATTTTAAATAAAAATGCAGTAATAACTGGACTATCAATAAACTTGGTTATATCCTTTGGGCTCAGAACAGTAGTAATAGCAAGTTATAACAACAGCACTACTAGAATAATCATTGTTAGTGTGTTACGTTCGTTCATAGCATGCATGGAACATTTCAATTTTTTCCAAAATTTGCAAATATTCCTTAACAGGTCTTAAGAAAGAAAAAAAACCACCACCTCCCCCCGCAAAAAACAACGGAAGTTGAGAAAACTTCTGAAAAAACTGAAAAAAACCCTGAAAAGTTGAAAAAACTTCTGAAAAATCTGGAAAAAAAAATACCTTTCCAGATCCTCACATTTCTAGTTGACAGCTCTCCGGGGTTTTTTCCCCCAGAGACCCCAAGTTTTGACCTGCAATCTCTGGACTCAGAAGAAATTCTCAGTTTCTCCCATGCATTGAGGAGAATTTGAAAGAGGCATAATAAACAACCATGGGCTAAATTTGGCTGATATATCGGAGCGAGGTTCCTTGCCTTTAATTACTTTCCATAAATGATTCCACACGCAGGGTAAGAAGCAGCTGAGCACACTATAGAAAACATGAGCTTCCATGACAGGAGATCACTCCAGAGAGAGAACGGAGAACGAATTAGCGCCCATAAATGAGTAGCACTTACATGAGATTCCTGCAAATATCCAAGTATCTTTAAAAACTATGTTTAAAAGGCTCTAGTTCAGATGAAGAGGAAACAAGAACTCCTTGGAGCCCTTTCAAGACTCTCAATTGGTTTTGCGGTCTGAGCTGTGATCATTCAAAAGGTTTATCTGCATTTGTGTTTTCTGAGGTTCTTCTCCAGCAATCGAACCAGCATTTTGATCAGAAGGGGGTGAAAGACAGATATTGCTTGCAAAAATACAGTCTAGCTCAAAGCATATTAGCAGTAGTAATAATAAATAATTTGATTGATATGGTGCCCCCCCCCCACAAATGGCGCTCCGAGTGCGTCACAAAAATCAACACAGTAAAAAAAAATTTAAAAAAATTAAATCCATTTAAAAGCAATTTGAAGGGAGAAGGTAAAGAGGCAGGTCAGAAAACGTAAAGGGGAACCAGCAGTGAATCCTCTAAGAGCACCTAGAGACTAAACAAATCTTCTACGCTGCTTGAAAGCAAGACGAACATCTGGTGGGTGAGAGTTCCATCTACACTGAGGGGCCGGCCAGAGCAACGGTCCAATCGTCCACTGTCTTAAGGTGGAGACCGATTAGACCGGACACAAGAGCTTTGTTGCTTTTTTTTTTTTTTTAAATATCTTCTTTCCACTTCCTGAATCTGGCCCATGGATCCAGTTCCTACCTCAAGCAGTAAAAGTGTGAGCTCAGGGGAAGGCAGCAGGAATGAAGGCATGCACACAAGAATAGGGGCTGTTTCGATCAATGGCATAGATCCATGATCTGGACCTTCTTCCTTCCCCATCCTAAGCACCGGCATCTCCAGCTCCCCCCGCCCCCCCACTGCACACTTGTCCGCACACCCAGCGGGGTTGGGGGCGCATCTGTGCAAAAATGGCCAAAGTGTCCCCATGCGAACAGCACAGGTGGTGGGTGAGGATGCATGCACGCTCCCGACATGGGTGGAGATGGGTGTGCACCCGTTCCCACAGGCGCACACCCACCTCACCAGCATACCCATCTCCTCACCCACCGCTGTCCGTGTAAAAATTTATTTATTTATTTATTTATTTATTTATTTAATAAATTTATACCTCACCCCTCCTGCAAAGCAGCCCGGGGCAGCTTCCAACAAGTAAAAACAATTAAAAAAATTAAAACATTGCAACAATAATATTAAAATATTAAAACAGGGTTACATAAATAAGTCACAATCAGGCGGGGGAGCTAAAAAGCCCCTCACCCTCCCCTCCCACCCTGCCCAAAGGTCTGGGCGAACAGCCAGGTTTTGCAACTTCGCCAGAATGTCAACAGGCTTGGGGCCAGGTGAGCTTCCTCCGGAAGGGAGTTCCACAGGCGCGGCCCAACCACTGAGAATGCCCTCTCCATTGTGGGCCCCCACTTAACACGGGGAACCTCCAAGAAGGCACCCCCGGCAGACCGAAGGAGCCGCTCTGGGGCGTGGAGGGCGAGGCGGTCCCTGAGGTATGAGGGGCCCAGACCGTGTAGGGCTTTATAGATCCACACCAAAACCTTGAACCTGGCTCGGCACGCTATCGGCAACCAGTGCAGAGCCCGGAGCACAGATGTTATGTGCTCCCGACGGCCCGTCTCCGTAAGGAGACGAGCCGCCGCATTCTGCACCAGCTGCAGCCTCCGGACCAGGCACAAGGGAAGCCCCATGTAGAGCACGTTACAGTAGTCTAGCCTCGAGGTGACGAAGGCATGGATGAGGGAGGCCAGGTCCGGGCCGGAGACGTATGGACGCAGCCTACGTACCAGATACAGCTGGCGGAAGGCAGCCTTAGCGACTGCCTCCACCTGCCGCTCCAGGCGGAGGTCTGTGTCCACTGTCCAGTATCACCCCCAGGCTCCGAACTTGCTGAGCTATAGGAGGGCAAACTCCCCCAATCAGGGGGGCCACTACCTTCTTTGCTCTCCCCACCACCATCACCTCCATCTTATTGGGGTTGACTGTCCTATGACTGTCCTCCGTCTTATCGGGGTTGACTGTCCTATGACTGTCCGAAAAAGGGCCTATGACTGTCCAAGAATACAAATGCCCAGGAAATAAATTTCATATTCAGACAAATAGGATACCCCTTAGCCAGGCCTCCATGAATTCTGCACAGTGGTCATCACAGCTGTGTTTGCAGAATGTTGCAGTGAGTCAAACTGTTGCAGAAATTACCTCTAGCAATGCAGAATTGCAGCCTGAACGGGGAGCACTATGAGCTAGTTAAGAGGATGCTGGCACTGTGAGCAAGCCAGTGGGGTGCTGAATACCCCCATCCCCCCACCACAACAAAATACCAATCACCTATCCTCTGCCGATAGGTTCATGTGATATTTTGTGAGGTGGTTTCTTAAGGTGGCAGATATTCAAAGTTGATGGCATGGTGGGATATTCATTTGCATTAAAAATGTGCATAATTGACAGGGTTTTGGCTTATCTGCGTAATTTATTCTGTCTGAAGAATCTGGATTTTCTGCTCACAGAATTTAGGTTTCCTGTTTAAAGAATTTTTGGGGGAAATGTAGAGAATACATGGGGCCCTCCACCCTTTTCTGCAGGAAATCAGATGGGATAGTGGCGAACTATCCCTTCAGACCTGAGATCCTCAAACATCCACAAAGCACACACTCTGGAATTCAGAAGCCCACGGCTTGTGAGTTTATGAGAGCCCCCACCTCCAAGCTTTGTGCATTTCAAATGGTTCATTTTACACAAGCAACTGACATTTCACACCTGAATGGAAAGCTCTCTCTTATCCTCCTAGGCTACGTTCCATTTATAAAGCATGCAGAACCAACTAGAAGTAGGGCCCTACTGTGTATAACCGTGGTGGGAAATGGCGGCTCGGGGGTGGGGGGGCACCTGCGGCGCTCCGACACCTTTTCTGTGGCTCTTGGAAGAAGTGGCTGCCTGAAGTCGAGGTAGGTGGGTGGCGGCGGCAGGAGAGGTAAGCCGGGGGGATGGGGGCCAGTGGAAGAGACAAGGATTGGTATCAGCCAGCCAAGGCGGTGAGGGTTTGCCTGCTTCTGCATTCATGGGTGCGGGCTACAGTGACATTTGATGACAGCTCTTGGCCATATGAAAACCTTGCCCGCCCCAGGGTTATAATTAACAACTGACAGCTTCAACGCTGTGGTAAGATCCGTGTGGGTGGACTGTAGCATCCTCAGACCCACCCCCTCTGGAATCTATGGGGCTCTGTGCAACTGCAAGGATCTGTCTCTAAGAGCTTAAGAGCCAGACCAATAGTCTAACCCAGTATCCTGTCTCTGACCGGGACAGCTTCAGTTGCTTTTGAGACATGCACATCGGACAAGGCCAGGCTTAGGAAAGACCATAGAATCACAGAGTTGGGAGGGACATCAGAGGTCATCTAGTCCAACCCCCTGCTCAATGCAGAAAATCCTCCACTACAACATCCCCAACATAGGTCTGTCCAGCCTCTGTATGAAAACCTCCAGCGAAGGAGAGCCCACCGCCATCTCCCCAGGTAATTTGTTCCACTGTCCAACAGCTCTTACTGTTACGAATGTCTTCCTAATGTTTAACTGAAATCTGCTTTCTTCTCATTTGAGCCCATTATTTCTAGCCTTCCCTTCAGGAGCAAGAGATGCCCTCTCTGTGACATCCCTTCAGGTAGTGGAAGACAGCTATCATCTCTCCCCCTTAGTCTACTTTTTCCAAGACTAAACACCCAACTCCTTCAACCTTTCTTCATAGAACTTGGTTTCCAGGCCCCTGACCATGTTTCTCAGACCCTCTGCTTTTGTGCACTTCCAGCGAGCCCCACGGAATGAGCTCCACTGCCCCACATTCCACCATACTCTAGAGCAGCGGTGGCAGCTCTGGTCTTTGGGTGCTGCAGGAACTGTGGCTGCTTTGTTAGTGCTGGCCCTCTCCTGCTTCGGGAGCTGGGGACAGGGGACTCCCAGAAAGCGACAGCAGCTGGGGGAGCAGAGTTCCCACCACAGCCAGCCAGCAGTTGCTGCTGGAGGGGTCCTTCCCTCTTCTCTGGTGTGATTGGGCTTCTGGAAGGAGTGGGGCCTCCCCCTCCCTCCCCCCACTGGTATGTGCGGTGGTGGTGACACAAGAGCAAGCATGTGTGCACTCCTAGGACAGGGACTGTGTCTATTCAATTACTTTGTAAAGTGCCAGATACATTGCTGGTGCTATATAAATGCTTGCTAATAATAATAATAATTAATAAATAATTAATGAGAATGAGTGTGAGCAGGCATTCTCCCTCAGCTCTCTGGTTTCACTTGCATGTTGTATGGATATGGTTTTTTAACAGTAATAATTATATGGCACTGTGTGTTCATACCAAACAGCCAACTGGTAAAAGGAGTGAGGCCATGAGGAAAGGCGTGGGGCCATGGGGGCACTCCCATTTTGGCCATTTTTAAATGGACCGCCGCTGGGTGTGTGTGTGTGTGTGTGTGTGTGTGTGTGTGTGTCCATGTGTGGCCGGTGGAGCATTGCTGCGGGGGCCATGCGTGGGGGGACCGTGCAGACGGGCGCACACCCATCTCCACCCACACAGCAACTCTCCTTTTTGCAGGTTGCTCTGTGCGTAGTGGGTGAGTGGGTTGCGGAAGCGCGTCCCCACGCCCCTCCACATTCAAATGGGACACTCCCATTCCTGTCCATTGGGTGGATGTGTGTGGGAGCGTTTTGTTTAAGAACAGCCTCTGTTTTCCTCCCAATTCTATCTGGGATCCGACAAGTCATAATGGAGTGATCCATTGCCTGCTTAGGGGGTGTGCATTTCATTTTCGTTATTATAATGATGAAAACAAAATGTCATTTTCGTCATCGTAATAAGAAAAACATCATAATAATGAAAACAACAAAAATCTACATTTTCATTATTTCCCACCATTTTTTGGTCATTTCAGGCAAATTCCGGCAATTTCTGTTATGGAAATTATAAAAAAATACCAATAGCACTAGAAATGACAAAAATTACAGGAAATTACAAAACAAGAAATAAAGGAGGGAAAATTAAAGAAAATGAATGCAATGTTAATAATGAAAATGAAACAAACCAAAAACATTTTTTACTCTGCACATGTGCTATTCACTCCCAGCCCCCAACAATCAGAGATCTCATTTCCCGACTAACTGATAGCCATTACGGACCTATCCTCTAAGAACTGATCTGATCCTTTTTTTCATCCCAGTTATGCTATTGACCTTCCCAACATTTTCTATTCAGATTGGGCCAACAAAACCCTAATGACGAAGCCCAGTGTTTTTTGAAAGAGGCACTATTGAGCTGTGAACAGCATCAAGACTCAGACCTGGGAGCAACTGCTCGCAAATCATAAGACACTAGGACTGTGGACCTCCATCCACTGAAGCCTCTGGCTGAGCTCTCATTGTCTTTGATGCTGGAGGATTGCCTCCAAACTTGGAACTTAAGGGCAGCGGATAGGTAGAGTGGTTTCAAAGAATGTAGAAGCCCATTTTTTAATTTCCCCCTCATTCTCTCATTCAAGAAAGACCACAGTGGTACATTTCAATTGTATATTGTGGGAGTGAGAGGTTCTGGCAGGAACAAGCTAATAGAAACAGAGAAAGTTGCTGCTATGTAGTTACACGGAAATAACAGCTAGGAGTCTCGTAACAGCAGGTGAAGTAAGAACGTCCAAGATTCTGCAGCCTAGAGAGAGAGGATGGAAGGGCCCTGCATCGAAGGAAAGGAAATCTTTGGTCCAAGAAAAGAGATCTGAACGATTTTGACTCCAAAAAGATTCTGCTGCCACAAATGAATCCCTTTGCCTTTGCTAAAGTGCTCCGAGCCACCTAGCGCTGATGGGGCTATGGAAATGAGGCTCATCATCATGCCCTGAGGCCCACACGTGGATGCAACACCACAATTTTTGTTAAGATGCAAGCCATGTTTAAGCAATCCCCAGATGGAGCTCAGCTGCTGTGCCTGTCTCTGCAGGATGGCACAACAATGTTATCACTTCCCATTTTCTACGCCTGCCTGACTTTCTTTTATTTAAGGAATCTTGCACTAGCCTTTATCATTAATTATTATAGTTATAATTTTAGGTACGTATGCCACCCTTCTCCCAGAGGACTTAGCATATAAATTAGACGACAACCATACAAATAAAATCTAACCCATTACAAATCCACAAACCCACCCTTAGCCCCCTGTCACACATGGAAAGTCCTCACCCCAAAACACTCTCCTGGGGAGTCCCCTCCCACCCCAGCCCCTACGCTCACCTCTCATTGGGGGGCGGGGGGGAAGGGCAGCAGAAAATCCCTATGTCACAACTACCCTACCATTTCCAACCCCAGACTCCCTCCCTGCCCCCCATACCCATACCGTACACGCCCACCCCTCTCGTAGGGGATTTGTGGCAACTCCCCATCCTCTCCAACAACCCCAGCACAACTAACCCACCCCAACATGCCCTCCCCCACCCCCATTTTTTTCTACTATGTTTTCTTCATGTCCATTTTCCCCCCTCTGGATCACGCAAAGGTTACAAAAATCCAAGCCGTCCCCCAGCTTTCACTATCCTGTCTGTACCTCAGAAACCATGGTTCCCCAGACTCTGATCTAGAGAGCAATTTTATTGCAGAGAAAGTTTTGTTTCCTTCCTTTATGCACAGGATCAGTCAGTACCTCAAGTTGCTTTTATGCTGCAAAATTCAAGTGCACTAGCCATGCCCCATATTGAAGGAAAGCCACAAGGTCTAATGAACCGTTCAGGATTGTCACTGGAGAAAGCAGAAGGGCCAGCAAAAGGAAGGAACTGCTAGAGAGAACAGAGACTGGCTCTGTGCTCAGTTGCATACAAGATCCAAAGGATCAACCCAGCCGTTATGGAATCAAAAGGCTGGCAGGCCTCAAGGAACATCACGTCCAACCCTTTAAAACCTCCAGTCAGGGCGTCTGGGAGATCCCACAACTTCCTGCCTCAGCAACGTCTTCTGTTGCCCAGCTGTTCCGACCATTAGCAAGCTCTTCCTATTACTGATGCATGCTGCTAAACCCTGCTTTTCTGAAACTTACGTCCGTTTCCTCTTGTCCTACCCACAGTGGCCATGGAGGACAATTGCTCTGTGTTTCCTTTGCGGCAGTCTTTTAAATATTTGAAAGTGAACGACTCCCCTCTTTCCTCTCGTCTAAACCTACTCAGAGGAACCTAGAGCTAAAAGGAACCCCAAAGATTATCTAGTACAGTGGCTCTCAAACATTTTCCCTCCCCTCCACCCTCCCAAACTCCCTCCCACTAATGCTTATGGTAACTGGGACGCTCCACCAACACCCACCGCACACATCCTGCTGCTCCCTCTCTTCCTCTCCTTTCTCCCCCTCCTATTACTTCCTCTTCCAGATCTTCCCCTTGTTCTTTGCCACCCCATTATTTTGAGGATTTCACCTAACTCAGTAGATAGAAGCTAGGTGTTCACCGGCTGTGGTCCTTTCTCACCCCCACCACAGAATACCTTTTGTGCCCCCCTAGAGGGGACACTCTCAGTTTGACAACCAATGATCTATCCAGCCCCCTGACATTCCACTAAATCTACCCCATCCCAGCAAGGTTTGTCTAACCAATTTTTTAGAAGGGGTCTCCACAACCCTTCCTTGGCAAATTATTCCACCGCCTAACTGTCCTGGTCAGTAGAAAATTCTTCCTAATGTTTAGCCTAGATCTTTTCTCCTTTAAGCCCCGTTACCTTTAGTCCTATCCTCAGTGACCAGAGAGATCAACTGGGCGCCATTTTGTTTAGAGCAGCCTTTTACATATTTGAAAACTGCATCATGCCCATCTAATCTGTTTTCCACGCGAACTCTCAGTTGCTTCAACCCCTCCTCTTCCTCACCTTTTCTGCTCTCCTCTGAACAGGAACATCCCCCTAGGATGTTAATATCCTTCCTAAAGTGAAGCGCCTCAAACTGGTCACCTCTCTAACTTTTATTTCAAACCTTTTACACTTTTTTTTTTTTTTTTGCCCTTCCCTGGATCCTCCCCAATTTGTCCACATTCTTCTTACAAAGCAGCAACCAAAACTGCCCCCAGTCCAGTACCCCAGCTGAGGCTTATCTGGAATAAGATAACTTCTCATTTCTTTAGATTAGACACTTCTAGGAATGTCATCCAAAATGGCACTGGCCTTCTTTGTAATACTGTAACGGTGAAATCACCGTGCACGGAGCAGATCCTAGTCAGGTTCAATCAGCTGGGCTGCGGGTGGGGAACGCTTTCCCTCCCAGAGGCCACTTTAAAAATCGGTACAAGCTCTGAGGGCCACATAGAAGGTGAGGACAGAGGTAAGGGGGCGCTCAGGGAGAGGAGGGTCGAGATCATGGATCGGTCCCCTAACCGTGTGTGCATGCTTCCCTCTCCGCTCCCTTCCCCTGAGCTCAGATATTCATTTCAGATAGTGTTTGGGGATAGGAAATGGATCCAGGGGCAGATTCGGGAACTGACAAGGGGCCACGTAAAAACTAGCCGTGGGCTGCATTTGGCCCCTGGGCCTGAAGTTCCCCACCTCTGAAGTAAGGGATATGGAGAGTGGAGCAGCACCCATTTTAGTCAATTCAAACAAGACTTTGGAAAAAAGCCTGTAGAGGTGACTGCTGGGGGAAATTGTATTTCAGCAACCTTCTTTAAATTGGAGGGCCATCAATGGATTCCTTCAGACCCTGCTGGTAATATTTAATGCCACACGTAAAATGGAAACAAGGGCTGAAAACATTCCACAAAAGGGACTTTTCCAAGGACCACACAACCCTCCAAGTGTCCCCTCAAAACCACTGCTGAAACAGGCTCTGTCCCAAACTCCATTGTTACCAAGGGAAAGAATCCCACCTTGCCTTTCCCACACAATGTCCACTCCACCTCTTCTCCCCCAAGCGGCTTACCTGTAGCATCAGTTGGCCCTTTCCAGCTTCCCCATCCCTCGCTCGTCTCACAGAAGCAGCCAGCAACACTGAGGGCTGGTTCCTCCCTGGGGAGGACTGTAAGTAGGTCTCTTGTTTCCTGTCACACCAATGAATCACCGAACCCAACATCCGCTCTTGAGCTGGACAGGCCGCTCAGGCTGATTGAGAGATTTAACGGCATATTTTTTTAAACAAACGCTCCCTGCACTGCTTCAGAGAGAAACGCTGAATTCTATGCCAACTGGGCAAAGAAAACACACAATGAATGAGTGCAAGCAACGCAGATCCGAACAACTCAAGTCCAAATCTCAGGCGTGCCACACTGGAAAAAGCATGCGCATTCCCTGGGCAGAGACCTATAGCAGGAGAAGGAAATGAGAACTTTGATCCACTTATGATTACACATTCATTATGGGAAGAAACACGACTAACCAAACTGTCACCATATTTGCATGATTTTGCAAACAATTCAGAAGGAGATCAAGACCCCTAGAATGTCCTCCCCCTGGTAAGTTACCTAGCCCTCCCCCCTTAAATGTTTTCCCTTTAATATTTCTTAATCTGCATTCTTGGTTGTCAATTGATGCCTGGTTTGGTTTCAATGCATTTATTTCATTGATTGTGGGGATGTATTCTGCCCTTCCCCAAAGGCTCAGAGTGGTTAACAATATAAAATAGAAATAGTATATATACACATTACATACATAAATACTAGACATAAAATGCTTATTTTATATATAAGGTTTAAAACCCAATCAAATATAAATTCTGAAAAAGCAAATTAATAAGAGACCCCCCAAACCCTATCCCAGGGTACCAAATGCCTAGCCAAATAAATCTTACATTGCCTCTGGAAAATTTTGTTATCACCACATTATTCTTTTTAAATGGTTGAAACATACATTTTGCCCCGCTCCCAATGTCTTTATCAAACACCTTATTATAGATCTGAGTGGATTTCGTTGTTGTTTTTTGTTTAAGAAAACCAAACTAAGGCAGTGATTTTATTTTCTTGTGCAACCCGCTTTGATTTGGATTTGGATTTATAAACCAGCCTGTCCCAAGGGAACAAGCTGGGCAATATGTAAAGCTAACACACACAGGTGTAAAATAAAGCCTATAAATAAATAATCCACACAGAATATAAAAATAACCATCTAAAACCCTATCCTCCCTCCCCCATGAACCCCACCCAGTTAACAAATGCCTGCCCAAAAAGAAAGGTCTTACATTCTCTCTGGGAAATGTCCAAACTTGGGCACGCGTGAGGGAGTTCTGGCACACCCATCGAACCGGTTAATGTGTGTTCTCAGCTGACCTTAAGGGTTATAATGACAGAAATAGGACAGGAGGAAGTGTTTAAGATATGTAGGTCCCAGCTCTTTAGCACTTATTATAGCAGCACCTTGACTTGTGCCGGGAAAACTACTGGAAGCCATTTTGAGACTTAAAATAATCCTTTGACCCATGACAGCAGCAAAGACAGACATACAAAGCTTACCAAATATATCGATTGGATACACGGGGGCACATCCTCATATGGGATCATGACTCTCACTTTGGGAACCTCTGCAGTAAGGGGATATTTTGGTGTGAAAATTTAGTCACTCACAAATCACCATATATATCGATGCCTCGATTACTGTATCAAAAGTAATAAGCTGCATTAGAAACATACGTCACCTGATTGGTGTGTTTTGGGTAGCACGGCTGGTTTTACATCTTTCCTCTTGTACTGAAGGGCAACATGCCGTGTTGAACTCGGAGGGTGTTAACAAATGCCTCGGAGGGTAACCACAACTGCACTTTGCTGGCTATTTGTGTCCGCACCTTTGCATCAGTGGGTCGGTTAATGTTCATGAATTGATCAACAATTTAAGCAGATAAAGAATTTATCTTGAAGCCCTAGAGCCACTCCCAATAGCTATTAAATAACACCAGAATATTAAAGGTATTTCTTGTGGACAAATTGAACATAAAGTTGCTATGTATGCAGATGACACTATGGTATTCCTTACAAACCTGAAAAGCTCTATTCCTGTAATTATGGACCTTCTACATGGTTTTAGGTTAATATCGGGATATAAAGTAAATTGAGACAAATCTCAATTACTGTTATTTAATGAACATAAAATTGGTAAAGAGGAGTTAAAAGAAGTAATACCTTTTAAACAGGTAAGGATAGCATTAAATACCTTGGGATATACCTACAAAAAAATTCTAAACCTCTATATAAATTAAATTATATATATAAAAAACATACTTTATTGTCTTAAGCAATGGTTATAACAAAAATTAAATATTAACCAAACAAATTTTAAAACTCAAAATTAAAAAAATCATAGAACGCACCTCAGCATAAGTTTATCAAACAGACAATGCACACATAAAATTTCAAGTAGACTGTACTTCAAGCAGTCTGTATAAACATTAAAATATCGAATGGGGTGTACGGTTTGAAATATCATCAATCCGTAGACAAACTAATCTATATTTGTACAAAATACTTTGCAACTTGACCCTATTAAGATCTTATCTTAATGGATCGCCGGGTATAGCGTGATCTTAGTCTCAGTCAAATACATTTGCACTAAAACCCATTTATTGGAGATAAGTAAAAATAATTAAAACATTGACATCGTATCTCCTCGGCATAGCAAACAGTCCAAGGCAGTTGATATACCAAAATGCTCATGGGAGGTGGTAACCGTCAAGCCCATAACAGATAGATAACACTGTAGCTACAGAGATAGTTCCATGGAAAATCTGAAGTGTAAATATAGACACAAAACACAACTTGTATCCCAACGTTGGGTACAACACTAAGGGAGTAACAGTCCATAAGTATTACAGATAATGACAGACAGGTCTGAATCTATTCACAGTAGCAAGTCTGGCCTTAATTGCAGCTGCCAAAAACTTTGCCATGTGAACAGTCACATCCCAATTTTGACCAGAAAGCAAATAAGACAGAAGTTCCAACTGGCTGGACACATTAGTATGTTGCATATCAAGGGTTATGATGCAGCGTATGGGGGTCCACATACACATGCCAGCTGAATATTATATGAGAAAGAGATTCAATCTCATTCAAAACTACAAGCTTTGCACGTCCTTAAAGTCTCCCTTTAACTCTAATACAGCAGAGAACGTTTTTGAAAGCAAATTACTGCAGACAAATGCTGTCCCTCCTGGTCCTTAATACACCACTTTACAAGAGCCAAGGCACCTGCCATCGGGAGAATGACACTCAGAATCCGTAGACGGGGCTATTGTTTCTTTTCTTTGCACTGGGTGAAGCGAGTACCAGCAGTAAGGGGAGCGGTGGCACGGCCGCTTGATGTCGGTGATGGTGGGTACCTGGATGACAGAGAGAGAGAGAGAAAGGCCAGAAACAGACCCAGACAAGGGTTTCCCTGGGCAGGGCCCTGCTTGACAGACCCTCGGGGGTCTGTCAAATATGTTCTGCAAGACCCCAAGAGAGGCGACAGTCTGAGTCACTGCCCAGGAGGACGTCAGCTGCGCCCCAACCTAACGCACAGGGATACCCCAATTTAATGCTGGCCTCCTCACACACCCCTACAGCCAGCCCTGTTGCCCACCAACTGAGGGCTTCTCCCAAAAATGGTGGGTCCCTCTAGAGAAAACCAAACATAAGGAATAGTTGAATGGCACCTGATGGTTGTATTCCGAGTTCCTGGATAAGCCTATGGTGGATGGGCCTACTTCACCTTCGAAGCCTCCAGATCAAGTAGTCTGCACATAGGATGTTCCTCAGTCTTTCCTGGGTCTTCAGTCCTGGGCCGGCCAAGCTCTGGAAGAGAAGAGGTCAGCTACCTTCAGCTTCCTTACTCCTGACTACCATTAACTGGCTTGATCCTGGGCCTTTCATAGGCCTTACACGCAATCTATACGGCTTTCTTAAAGGGTCAGTATCATTTTCAACCAAGATCTGTACTGTGCCGTGCTACAGACACGTCCCCACATCCTCATCTATTAGGTGTTAACACCTACTGAATGAGGGTGTGTGCCACACGACACTCACAACCCATACACGGGGCTATTGTTTCTTTGGTTTCCACTCAGTGAGGTGAGTACCAGTAGAAAGGGGAGCGGTGGCACAGTCACTTGATGTCAGTGGTGGCGACTTGGATAATAGAAAGAGAGAAGAAGGCCTGAAAGAGACCCAGACAAGGATTTCCCAGGGCAGGACCCTGTCTCACAGACTCTTGGGCCAAGCCAAATATGTTCTGCAAGGCCCCCAGAGAGGGGACAGTGTGTGACTCTGCCCAGGAGGCTGGCTCTCTCTCACCACAGCACAAGTTATCTCCTCCTGACATGTGTATGGAAATAAAAGGTACCTGTGGAAGGAGGTGGGGGTCTTTAGGCGCTGCCCTCGGGGCACAGACTCCGAAGCACCTCAGGCACCTGCCTGATTTTCTGGAGGAGTTGGAGCTGCACCCAGATCTTCTCTTTCGTGTCTTCCTTCTGCAAAGGGAACAAGAACGTGTCAGAGACTCTACTCTCCCAGGGAAAGGGCTGGGAGTTTAACCCCAAGGGGCTGCAGCTGAGATCTCAGGGAGGGACCTGGCACAATGGGGAAGAGGGGGCTTTATCTACGCACTTGTTCACACAAGGCGGTTTGATGGGCACGAGTAGAACCACAGGGTTCCCACGATGCTCCGCTTTCCCCTGGAGAGATTTCCAGTCACCACAGGGCAAACAACCCCTGCTTAATGAGGGTGAGTCCCTCCTGCGCTTGGGGGAGAGAGCTGCTTCTAACCGCTCTTCTAAGCCCCAATGGGAGTGTCCCCAGCTCAGCACGAGCCAATGACAGGCTGCTCGGAGCAGCCAATACGGGCAATTTAACCTTCCTGGACAGCCGGGCTGAGTTGCTCCAGGGAGAGGCCATGGGGGCCGGGGTGTCCTGTGCAGAGTTGAATCCCTCCTCCCCACAGAGTGGCTGAAGTCGTCACTCTCACCCACCTGC
>QEPC01015453.1:1066038-1081574 GCA_003113815.1 Sphenodon punctatus | reverse complement strand
TAACACTGCCATTGGGGGGAGAGACGGGAAGTGGACAGGGCAATTTCTGAGCCCCTGTTTCAGATGTTTGCAGCCACTTCCTATCCACTATCTGGTTAGTGGCCCCCCTCCAGAAAGCAGAAAAACCTGGGGGTGGGGTTCCTGTTCATCAATGAGTTGCTGCTGGACAGCGGTGGCTGGAGCTGCTGGTGGTTCTGACCGGGTCCCTTCCCCACGTCCACTTGGGCTGCCTCTCCCCCCTCAACAATTGGAACCAATTTCTCCTCCCTCCCAGTGAAAGCTTCTGTGCGCGAGATGCGCCTTTCTGCCACACTGCCGATGGCTAAATGGGCAGGTTCATGGTAAGGGAGTGAGGCCATGGCGGCCCCACAAATTCTAAGGCCACATTGAGGGGAGTCGGGACAACAGCAGAAGTAAAATAATTCAACTGAGAGATACCCCTCTGTTTTGGCAGATGCAGAGGACCGGGGGAAGATGAACGCTGAGACACCCACAGCTAGAGAAGATTTTCTTGAGGGCCGCCTGCCTGAAGGGTCTGCAGGAGTCCGGGGCAGGCCACCGTCTACCTGAAGGGTCTGCAGGGGTCCGGGGCAGCTGTGGAAGCATCATTTGGTGAGTGATTATCATCCCTCCAGAAGGGGAACTACGAACCAAGTGAGGAGCAGCATGAATGGAACTCCGTGGCTTGGTATGTTGTAGACATTGCTATATGATGGCTATAAAGGCATCTGAGACTTCTCAAAGAAACAGTAAAAACTGTAAGCAATGGTTATCCTTTAAAGACTTATAGTCAGGATGGGCAGCTGGCATTCTACAAGCTGATTTTATTTGACTAATACAATTAATTGCAATTTTAATGACAAGGCAACTGCTCTAAATTTGGTTCACAACCCATTTTGCACCGTCTGTCATCCTCCCCCCTGCCACCCACTGTCCCAGGAAACTATCTGGTAGGGATGGGTGTCTGGAGGGAATTACAGATCCAGAGCTTTAATTCTGGATTTAATTATGGTGTTACGGATCTGTATTTAAATCAATTAAAAATTAAACCACTGCGCATGCACAAATGGCCACTGGACCATTCTGCACATGCACAGCCTTTTCCAAAATGGCGGTGGCTCATGCACAGAATGATCCAGTGGCCATTTGGTGTGTGCAAGGTTATTTTTAAAATTATTTATAGATTTCAAACTGAACTACAACAGGCGTGTTGTAGTTCCGTGCAGATTAATACGGATTAATCCAAATCTGTAATGCCCCGCTCCTCCTATCTGGGAAATGGACACTACAACCAACATGTCCTGGAATCTGAGAAGAGTGGGGAAGAATGCCCACCCTGCCAGAAACCAGAAAGAAAATGCACAGGGAAGAAAAGCTGAAACTTTCTCTCTGCTGTTTCTGACAGGGTGGCTGGCTGTAGGGAAGCCCCCAAGCAGTGCCTTCACAAGGACAGGCAGATTCCCTTCAGTCAGGAGAAAATTCCTTACTTCCTTCAGGGCCAGTACGCTAGTTGTCCTGAAGGACTCTGTGAAGCACTCCATGACCAAAGGTTGCCTGTACCAGAGTATTTATTCTGTAATGGCAAGTGAAGATGTGGCAGCTCTGCAAATTTCCTGGAGGTGGCTTTGCCTAACAAAGCTGCATTTGTCACCCTCTCCTGCTTCCTTCTGGGAAAGGGAGTTTAGAAGCTTTATATACTTCCATAATAATTTCCCCACCATCTAGCCAAGGTACTCCTCAATCCCTTCCTTCTTCTCTTTTTATGCCCAAATGAAATAAATAAATAAATCCTAAAGGATCTAGATCTAGGATAAATTGAGGCATGCTACTGCTGCTCCTGAGGCTGCTGTGGATTCAGGCAAAACAAAGGTAGTGAGATCTCCTGCCTCCCTATGAAAAGCNGGTGATCCCTGGGGGGTTGGGGGGGTGTTAAACCCCCCCCCAGGGATCGGGTCATACTTACCGGCGGCTGCGGGGACGCCGCGGCCGCTGGTGCTGGGGGGTGGGCTCGCCTCTTGAGTATTTTTTTAAACAAAAATCCAGGCTGGGCAGGGTGGGTGGGGGGTGTCCCCCCTTCCACCCGCGCAGCCTGGGAGGGGGAGGGGGAAGGAATTCATTTATTTCATTGATTTTAATCGGGACACAGCGCCCCATTAAAATCAATGAAATAAATCCGGTACCGGTATACCGGATTTAATCCGGGAATCCGGTTTTTAGAGAACCAGTAACCGGTAAATCTGGTAGCCGGTAATGGGCCCGGGGTCCCACCTCTAGGCTCTACCATTGCCACTCAAATGGGGGTGGGGGGGAGAAGCCCAGCTCATGGTCCCTGTTTCTGGCTGTTTCTAACACTGCCATTGGGGGGAGAGACGGGAAGTGGACAGGGCAATTTCTGAGCCCCTGTTTCAGATGTTTGCAGCCACTTCCTATCCACTATCTGGTTAGTGGCCCCCCTCCAGAAAGCAGAAAAACCTGGGGGTGGGGTTCCTGTTCATCAATGAGTTGCTGCTGGACAGCGGTGGCTGGAGCTGCTGGTGGTTCTGACCGGGTCCCTTCCCCACGTCCACTTGGGCTGCCTCTCCCCCCTCAACAATTGGAACCAATTTCTCCTCCCTCCCAGTGAAAGCTTCTGTGCGCGAGATGCGCCTTTCTGCCACACTGCCGATGGCTAAATGGGCAGGTTCATGGTAAGGGAGTGAGGCCATGGCGGCCCCACAAATTCTAAGGCCACATTGAGGGGAGTCGGGACAACAGCAGAAGTAAAATAATTCAACTGAGAGATACCCCTCTGTTTTGGCAGATGCAGAGGACCGGGGGAAGATGAACGCTGAGACACCCACAGCTAGAGAAGATTTTCTTGAGGGCCGCCTGCCTGAAGGGTCTGCAGGAGTCCGGGGCAGGCCACCGTCTACCTGAAGGGTCTGCAGGGGTCCGGGGCAGCTGTGGAAGCATCATTTGGTGAGTGATTATCATCCCTCCAGAAGGGGAACTACGAACCAAGTGAGGAGCAGCATGAATGGAACTCCGTGGCTTGGTATGTTGTAGACATTGCTATATGATGGCTATAAAGGCATCTGAGACTTCTCAAAGAAACAGTAAAAACTGTAAGCAATGGTTATCCTTTAAAGACTTATAGTCAGGATGGGCAGCTGGCATTCTACAAGCTGATTTTATTTGACTAATACAATTAATTGCAATTTTAATGACAAGGCAACTGCTCTAAATTTGGTTCACAACCCATTTTGCACCGTCTGTCATCCTCCCCCCTGCCACCCACTGTCCCAGGAAACTATCTGGTAGGGATGGGTGTCTGGAGGGAATTACAGATCCAGAGCTTTAATTCTGGATTTAATTATGGTGTTACGGATCTGTATTTAAATCAATTAAAAATTAAACCACTGCGCATGCACAAATGGCCACTGGACCATTCTGCACATGCACAGCCTTTTCCAAAATGGCGGTGGCTCATGCACAGAATGATCCAGTGGCCATTTGGTGTGTGCAAGGTTATTTTTAAAATTATTTATAGATTTCAAACTGAACTACAACAGGCGTGTTGTAGTTCCGTGCAGATTAATACGGATTAATCCAAATCTGTAATGCCCCGCTCCTCCTATCTGGGAAATGGACACTACAACCAACATGTCCTGGAATCTGAGAAGAGTGGGGAAGAATGCCCACCCTGCCAGAAACCAGAAAGAAAATGCACAGGGAAGAAAAGCTGAAACTTTCTCTCTGCTGTTTCTGACAGGGTGGCTGGCTGTAGGGAAGCCCCCAAGCAGTGCCTTCACAAGGACAGGCAGATTCCCTTCAGTCAGGAGAAAATTCCTTACTTCCTTCAGGGCCAGTACGCTAGTTGTCCTGAAGGACTCTGTGAAGCACTCCATGACCAAAGGTTGCCTGTACCAGAGTATTTATTCTGTAATGGCAAGTGAAGATGTGGCAGCTCTGCAAATTTCCTGGAGGTGGCTTTGCCTAACAAAGCTGCATTTGTCACCCTCTCCTGCTTCCTTCTGGGAAAGGGAGTTTAGAAGCTTTATATACTTCCATAATAATTTCCCCACCATCTAGCCAAGGTACTCCTCAATCCCTTCCTTCTTCTCTTTTTATGCCCAAATGAAATAAATAAATAAATCCTAAAGGATCTAGATCTAGGATAAATTGAGGCATGCTACTGCTGCTCCTGAGGCTGCTGTGGATTCAGGCAAAACAAAGGTAGTGAGATCTCCTGCCTCCCTATGAAAAGCTGAACTGATCCCTCCTTTCTTCCAAAAATCAGGATGAAGAACTGTGGAACTGACATGATCTGGGTCTGATGACAGAGCTCCCGCCTCCAATATTCTTCTGGCTAGTGAGACGGTGACCAGAAATTGAATCCTGATCATCCTAAAGTACAACAATACTTGGGAAAGAGGTTCAAAGGGAGCCCAAATCATTGTCCAAAGTTTGACATTCAGTCTCCAGGAGGGAAAGCGCTGATACACAGGAGTCCAGAGCAGAAAAGAGACCTTCAAAAATCTTTTCACATGAGTGCAAATGGCTAAGGGTTCCTCCTATTCTCTGCAGCAAATGATGCTGAGTGTGACTGCTCACTGTATTTGTCTTGAGATCCTTTTGCGACCCTCCTGAAGAAAGTGAAGCATTCCATGGAATGTGTCCATTCTCATGGCCACAAACTGCTTCCATGTTGCTGCACATACCTTGTTTCTGGATGCTCACCAAAATAGTGTGTAATCTCTGAGTAACCGAAGGACACGAATTTGGATCTTTATGTATGTATGTATGTATGTATGTAAACCATGTCTGCTGGAAATTTAATCTTTGTGAAATGTTGAGTAAAATGATTTTAAAAATTACAGCCCAGAGTTGTAATGTAGAAATTATAAAATGTAACTTTATATGAGTGACAGAAAAGGGCCTGAGTCATACAGATTCAATTAAGGTGAATACACAACTCTGTCTTGGGAATAGTGGGCGCTAACACCACAATGCTGATGTGCAAAATGACTTACAGAGCCTTAAGGGGGCTGGGGGAGACACTCCAGTTAGAGACCAAACAGGGTGGTTGTCAATTTCACAGAACTGGAGACTAAGGGTGGGAAACCGGTAGAATCCGGTATCCGATAATGCCGGTACCGGGCGTACCGGCATTATCGGATTCGACCCGGTAATCCGGACCGGGTACTGGAATCCAGTACCCGGTCCAGATTACCAGGTCGAATCCGGTAATGCTGGTATGCCCGGTACCGGATTTTTTTTACATTGCAGCCATTTAAAAATGGCTGCAATGTAAAAAAACTTAAAGCCCCAGCAAAGAAGTTTTTTTAAAAAAAAACCTCCCCGAGTCCNAGAATGGAAGGTTGCTACCTTGTAAACAAGGTTCTTCGAGATGGCTCCTAACATTCTCATAAATGGGTTTGTGCTTCCGCGCACTTCTCTTACTGGCAGATACCAAGCTCACTAGTTTGAAAAAATCACGTGACGGTCTCGAGTCCCCACAGTATATAAGTTACCTTCCCGCCCAAACCCAGCAGTTCTTTCCAACCCTGATTGTGCAGGAACAAAATTCCTTGCGGGGTTGGAAGGGTGGATGGATATTTGTGAGAATGTTTGGAGCCATCTCGAAGAACCTTGTTTACAAGGTAGCAACCTTCTGTTCTTCTTCGAGTGGCTCCTCCCATTCTCACAAATGGGAGAGTAGCAAGCCTAGATCAAGGCGGTGGGAGGATTTTCTTATAGAATAAAAACAACATACCTCTGCAAGCAAAAAGTGTTTACATTTTTTCTGTTAACTTAGTTTAAAAGTTCCTCTCTTTTTTTTAAACAACAAAACCATTGTAAGTAAAATAGATTAAATCTTAATTACAGAATTCAATATAGATACTCCCAGAGAGGTATCAGATTCAGAATTGAGATGTAAAGCATAATGCTTAGTGAATGTATGCGGGGAACTCCAGGTCACAGCACTGAAGATCTCGAGAGGAGAGATGTTGCAAAAGGCTGCTGTAGAAGCACCCAGACCTCTGAGCGAATGAGCCTTTAAATAAGGCGGGGGTGGATTTCCTACCTGCTCATAGGCAAAGGAGATCAAATGCACTAACCATTTTGAGATAGTTTGGGATGAAACTTTTTGTCCTAACTTGAGAAGGGAAGGGAAGAGGAACAAATTGTCAGTCTATATGCAGTGCTGGGTCTTGTCTAAATAGAGCAGGACCGCTCTTTTAACATCCAAAGTGTGAAATCTGGCTAAGATTTCTGACTCATGAGGTGGAGGGAGGAATACTGGGAGGACAAATTTTTGTACCATATGAAATCTGGACACCATTTTAGAGATAAACAACGGATGGAGAGAGATCTCTATCCTGTCTGGGAAGACTGAGAAGTTCAGGCTCCTTGATAGATATAGCGGTGAGTTCACTCACTCGCCTAAGGGACATGATAGCAACCAAAATGGCAGTCTTCAGAGACCAGTGGAACAGGTCAGATTGTTCTGCAGGTTTGAAAGAGTGTTTTGTCAGTTGATCTAGAACAAGGTTCAGATCCCACTGAGAAACGGGGTGTTTGTGAAGGGGAAACAAATTAATTAGGCCCTTAAGAAATTTTTTTACCAGAGGGTGACCGAAAAGGGATTGGGAATTTGGGAGGGCAACACGCTGGGTTATTGCTGAGAGATGCACTCTTATAGAAGAGTGCACAAGGTCCTTCTCAGCCAGGTCCAACAAGACACCACCCATTTATGCAAATACACAAATTTGCATATTTTGCATAAATGTCCATTGAAGGACTAGTGGCACGGTTACCTGATCTACTGAGATGGATTTCCCAGATAACCAATAAGAGAATTCCCTCCATTTGAATCATATGATCTTTTAGTAGATTGTTTCAAATCACTATCCAGCACCAGATTTAATTTAAGAACAATTTGGGGTGGACAATTTAAGAACCCACCTGAAGCAGGGTCAGTGGTATGCAGTTATTGATCTAAAAGATGCTTATTTTCATGTTAGGTTGCATACCTCCTGTAGAAGATTCTTCCGTTTCACCCATGACTCCATGCATTTTCAGTTTTGTTCATTACCATTTGGACTCTCCTTGGCCCCTAGAGTCTTTACTAAGTTTATAGCCCCAGTCATAGCTTTCCTTCGTAAGCAGGGCATTGCCATTTCTCCCTACCTAAATGACTGATTACTGGTTGCTAATACCCCAGACACCTTAAATGCCAACCTTCGCTTCACTGTAGATCTATGTGTAAAGCTGGGACTAACTATAAACGTACAGAAGTCCTGCCTGTCTCCTAAATGTCTTGTTGAAAAAGACATTTGTTCTGTTATTACTATATATGAACACTTTTGCTTGATTATTTTCATTTGTTTTGACTATTACTGCCAAATTCTTACAAAAAATCAATAATGCCCTGCCCTCCATCTCCTCCTGTTCCCTCCCTGTATTAGCAGGAGGGGAAACTGGGAGAGGGGGCTAGATGAGGGGGTACTTTGGCAAGTTGGGGGTAGTTTACACAAGGGGGTGGATGGATCTGTGAGACAAGTGGCAAGGGGGTGCTCTGTGTGGGAAACTAAGGGGTAAAAAGTGCTGGGACTAAAAAGGGCCCAAGGCATGTGTGTAGATATGATGGACATTTATGCAAAATATGCAAATGTGTATATTTGCATAAATGGGTGGTGTCTAATTATGCAAATTAGCCCCCGCACCAAGACTTCGCACATGGCCCCACAAACCCTAGGGCCGGCCCTGTCTGTTGGGACCTGTCCACATGCTCAGGGTCTAACTGATTCCCATATTTAGGGTTCGGAACAAATTTCCCTTGGGTCAGATTGGCAGTTGACTTGGTTTGGGGTTGTTTTTTTGCCTCACCTGCAGTGTGGGTGTGACTCACTTGTTTGAGTCATCTGGATGTTCTATAAGATTGTCCTTATTACTGCATCAACTGAGCTCTGGTTGGTCCTGATCTCTACTTGTAACCAATTTTTGATAAAGACTCTGTTTCTGGTTGAAGAGATTTTTGCGTGTGTGTGTTCTGGCTGTAGTGGATTCTGCATCTGTGCGGGGGCTGGACTAGGGGATCTTTAAGATCCCTCTCAATTCTCTGACTCTGCCTGAGAGGAGATCCCAGCCAGCAATAGCTGCGAAGAGACTATGCTAAGAATGACTTAATGGTGAACTATTGAATTAAGAATGATTCAATTTAACTAGAATTGCATTGTTAACCTTGTTTTTTTTCTGTAAGCAACTGTAGCTCTGAACTAATTTTATTTACTTTAACTTGAATTTGATTCATTTTATTAAGCTTCCTTTTACGCTAAAGTTGGTGTGTGTTCATTTGCTGACACTGGATACAGAATTCTGGAGAGTTCCCCGAGTAGGTACAGAAGTGACCCTAACCCAGCACGTTTTCGACAGTTGGGGATGTCCCTAAATTAGATGGCTAAAAGCTTGCACTTGTGAATCTGGCCTGAACTGTTTGGATTCACACATCCTCCTGCAAGAGTTGTCAGAGAGCCTCTGGGTTGTAAGAACAAGAGACTCCCTTCTTTTCCTCAGGCCTCCCTAGCTGGGCACATTTCCCCTTCAGCCAGGTAGCTGGCTATGAGGCAGAGCCCGTCATGGCTCCTGCCTCTCTGGTTGTCTCCTTGCTTCCCATTCAGCCACCCCCGCTACGGAGCTCCAGGCTCAGCCTTTCAGTTCCTGGGCTGGCTCAGCCATGCTCAGCCCAGCTGGTCCTACTCAGAAGGCGTGTGCGTTTTGCTCATGTTTTCTGTTTAACTCAAACAAAATTTTGTTTAAGGTAAACAGAAAACACAAACAGAATAAAAAAACAATGACATTCTGCCTAAATTTAATTTGTTTCACCTGACAGTGCCTGCTGCAGTGAGGATGTCAGGAAAAAAGTGTATCAGTTCTAGCCAGGGGAAAGGAAGGGAATGGGAGAACATGATTGGCATCTCTGCTGTCCAGTTGGAACTGCTAAGACATCAGGGGGTTATACTGCTAAAGCCTTATAATTGTTGTACAGGTGTTCCTATAAAGACACTATGTCCAAAGATTGCAACTTCATCTATGGTATCCTCATGCCCACAGAGAGACTGGCAAACAGAGCTATATTGCCCACTCTGTGCTGAAAATGATCTCGCTTCTTAAGATTCTTTGTTTCTCCAAAAGGAGTTATCTTCTTTCTGAACTCTACTCTGGCCTTTTCCCTGTAGCACCCACAGTAGAGAACCATTTAAGGCCCCCTATTTAAGGGGCACACAGCAAACAGGAAGTGTCTCTGCAACACAGGCACTGCCTAGTACAGTCTGTGGTCAGAGAATCCCAGCCCTCCATCACCTGTGATCCAGCTCCTAGCCCTCCAGTCTCCCATGCTCCAGCTCCCAGCCCAAATCACCAGTGTCTAAGGAGCAAGCACCCGTGCAGATCAACCCCTAGTCCAAACAGAGTCTTTATAAATCCCCTTCAGGGTATCAGAAGGAAGGGTCCCACCTGAAGATCCCATGTAGTTGAATCCTCTCACAGCAGAGCTTCCCAGCTGGTATCAGCTGTGGAATTTCACTAAGGCTTTAAACTCAGGAGTCTCCCAGTGTGAGACTATACAGAGGCCTCACCAGAGCCTTGCCCTAGAGCTCCTTTCAGTTTCATCTCCCTCCACCTCTTTGATTGAGAGCTAGAGTTCTTAAATAACCATAAGGCTCTTTGCTAACTGGGTCTACAAACTACAAACTAAGAAACTGCAAACTAACTGGGTCTATGAACTACAGCTGTCACAGGCTGCTTTTAGAAAAACGGGTCACCGTTGCACGACCCGCTTGCGCGATATTTCAAAATCCCGCAATGCAGGATTACACGAGACGGAAGTAGGGGATCACGTGCATGAAAGGCGGTCGCGCATTATTTGGCGACCGCAAATTAAATACCTCACACATCCCGTGCAGAGAGAGCAGGTTGCAGATGGTGGAAGAGGATTACTTTGAGGAGACTTCAAAGCAGGGAAGATCACAGGTTGCATGGAAGAGAGTGCTAAGCCGGAGAGATTTCACAGGAGAAATTTGCGCTGGGAAGGGTGCAGGTTGCATGCTGGGGAGGCTGCACATTGGCGAGGCCCTGTAGTGTGAGAAATGTTTCTCGTGATATTTTCCTCCCTTGTAAGTACCAAGCATGCTTATTAGCAGCAATTAAAGACAAGTGAAGTCAACGGCCCTTTATTTTTGCCCTCTTTTCCATGATGATTTCTTTTTTATTTATTTATTTTTCAAAATTATATGCTACCCTTTCCATGAAGCTCAACGCAGCTCACAATAAAAAAACAAACAGCAAATGCAGCAAGAAAAACAATTAAAACACACATCCCTCCCCACAAACTCCCTCCCTCTCCTACAACCCTACCCAGAAACCCACCCACACCCTATTTATCCCTGCCTGCCAAATGCTCTTTCAAATAAAAAAGTTTTGCACTGCCTCCGGAAGATGCTCAGGCTCAAACAAACCTCCTGGGGAGAGAGTTCCCCAAAATGGGGGCAGCAACCGAGAACTCCCTCCCACCACCACCACCCCATGGACAAGGGTAGCAGATGGAACCCACAGAAGGGTACCCCCAGTCGACCGACCGTAGGAGCCACAAAGGGGCATGGTAGGACAGGCGGTCTTTCAGATATGTAGGACCCAGACCTTTTAGGACTTTAAAGGTCAAAACCAGCACCTTGAATTGTGCCTGGAAAGCTATAGGCAGTCAGTGCAGACTTCAGAGCACTGGTGTGATGTGCTCCCGGCGATTCATCCCCGAAAGGAGCCAAGTCACCGCATTCTGCACCAGCTGCAGCTTCTGAACAGTCATCAGGGCAGCCCAAGGGCATTGCAGCAATCTAGTCTAGAGGTAATGAAAGTATGGATGAAAGTGGCCAAAACTGAATGAGAAAGAAAAGCCTCCTCACCAGATGGAGTTGGTGCAAAGTGCTCCTGGTCACCACCCCCACCACCTGACAATCCAGGCGCAGCGAGGGATCCAAAAGCATTCCAAGGCTGTGAACCTGAGTGACAAGAGGGGGCCAGACCCCATCAATGACAGGTGTCCCAAGCCCTTCCAAATCATAGGACCAGCCAACCATCATCACCTCAGTCTTGTCAGGATTCAGTTTCAATCGGCTCACCCTCATCCAAGTCCTCGACAGCAGCCAGGCATAAGGTAAGCACCAAGACTGTAGGACTTGGGTCAGATGAAAAGGAGAGGTAGAGCTGAGTGTCATCAGCATATTTATTTATTTATTTATTTATTTATTTATTTTATTTTGTTATATTTTTACCCCGCCCCTCTTGCCTAGGCAACTCGGAGCGGCTTACAATTTTTTTAAAAAAAGATAAAAACAATTACAACTATTACAGTTTTATAAAATGTATAAAACCTCAGCTAATGCATAAAAGAAAAAAATAATGACACATCACCCCAAACCTCCAAATGACTTCATCCAGCAGCCTCAGATACTCAGTGAATTAGAGGGGGGGACAGAATAGAACCCTGTAAGGTCATGAGAAGAAGACTAGCAATTGCTCATCACCACCCACTGGGACCTCCTGACAAGAAAGAGCAGAACCACTCGAGCAGTTCCCCGCTCCCCCCAATCAGGTCCCACAGTCGTGGCAACAACACCTCGTGATCAACTGTATAAACGGCCGCAGAAAGATCTAACAAGATCAACAAAGCAGAATTCCCTTTGTTCATCTCCAGGTGCAGGTCATCAACCGAAGCCACAAGCGCGGTCTCCAACCATACCCAGGGTCCAGGAATCTGACAGCATCGAGATGCACCTGGAGCTATCGGGCAACCACCCGTTCAATAACCTTCCCTAAAAAGGGAAGGTTAAAGACAGGTCAATAGCTGGCAGGGGTGTCAGCATCCAGAGATGTTTTCTTAAGCAGAGCCGACCACCACAATTTTAAGGGCATTTAACACCTTCCCCTCCCAAAGGGAGGCACTGACAACCCCAGCCAACAATGCCCCCAGCATCTCCTGGCTGGCTTTCACCAGCCAGAACAGGCAAGGATCCAATTCACAACTGGTTGCCCCCATCACCCCAAACACCTCCTTAGTATCAGTGGGCAATACCAATTGGAACTGATCCAGGTAAACAGGACAAGACTGAGCTTCAATAACCCCAGACTCTGACTCTGCAGATGGCATGACAGCGCCCAAGCTGTGGTGAATACGAGCAATTTTATCTACAAAGTAATTCATAAAAATGTCACAGCGGGCTATGGATGATTCCATCTCCTGGTGGAGACAGGCCGGGTTAACCTGGCACCTCACCACCCAGAACAGCTCCACTGGATGTCACTTTGCAGATGCTATGATAGCAGAAAAGAAACCTTTTTTCGCACCATCACAGCCATGGCATAGTCCTTCAAAAACAATCTATACTGCAGTCGGTCAGCTTCAGCGTGAGTTGAGCACCACCTGTGGTCTAACTGCCTACCCTCTAGGTTCAACTGCCTCAGGTCCTCCATGTACCAGGGAGACCTGTGCTGACGAAGTGGTGGGAGCAGACGAAACCAATTGGATCTGTCAGTTTCTGGGGGCGGACCAGTCTAACTGGTCCACCACAAAGAGGGCATAGATGGGCCGGGATTCAGGCCTTCAGGAGGTAATGATCCAACCATGAAAATGGTGTTATAACACCACCACTGAAAATTGGAACCCCTGTTTCCAGGCTGGTGCAAAACATCAAATTCAATGTGTGTCCAATCTATTTTAGTCTATTTTTAGGCAGGAGGGGCAAAGATTGAGCAGGAGGGCTTGGTACAACTAAGTCAGACTAAAAACAGGGGTGGGAAAGAGCGAGTGTATGTTTTATTGGGGAAAACTAGCTTAACAGCAGGGCAGGTTGCAAGGGGGAAGAAAATTGTATTGGGGAGGTTGCACAGTGTGGTGGATTCCATGGGAGAAAGTTGCCCCAGGGTGGGCTGATCATATTAGACTGTCCTGGGGAGCGGAACAGCGCATACAACAGTTCAAGTGCATTATGGCCAGCAGCCTCCCCCAACCCCTGCAGTCACCATCTTCTTCTCTTTCTTTCCAAGCCCCAGTCCCCAAAGCAGCTTATCACTATGGCTGCGTTCCCACCTGCAGCGGCAGTGGCGGCAGCGGGACGGAGGAGGGAAGACATGGCAGCGCGGAAGAGCTGGCAGACGGGAAAGAGTCGGTGCGAACAGGGACTTGCTGCGGCTTCACTCGCGCATGTCAGAGCAGGATTTTGCACCCTGTCATGCACGAGAGAAGCCGCAGCAGATCCCCATTCGCACCAGCTCTTTCCCCGTCTGCCGGCTCCTCTGTGCTGCCGTGTCTTCCCTCTCCCCTCCCGCTGCCACCCCTGCCCTACAGGTGGGAACGCAGCCTCTGTCATATCACCATTCTCCACTGCCCCCACTCCCTCAAACCTCTCACCTTTCCCAGATAAGCACAGAAACCATTCTGCAATTTATGTGTGAAATCTGGGCATCGGAGGACTGGCTCTGAAGTCAGAGTCTGCTTTAAACAAGATAAAGCAGTACTGATAGCTAAATCCCATGCTTTCTTTCATAATCTTTCTGTTAGTGGAAAAGGAATATTATTGCATTTTTGACTATATTTCCTATAATAGTTAACCAGGCCTTTTTTAGTTATTGGCTGAGGCCTGTTTCGTATTGTTGTGATCTTTGGGACCTGGGATTAGATCTTGCCTCTTTCCACTACATGTCCCCAAAAGTTTGTTTCCACCCTCAAGACAACATTTTTGGGGATTTGCCACTAAATAGGTGGCAAAATAGCCTGAAGGTGGATTAAATACTCTGTCCAAATGTGGCTATAAACTATCACACTGTCCAAGTATGCCATGGCGAACCCCAAGTCTTTATATAATAATTTATTAATCAGGTGTTGAAATGTAGCCAGAGGGCCATGGAGGCCAAAAGGCATTCTTTTAAACTGAAATAAACTGTCTGGGGTTGCAAAAGCTGTTAAAGTTCTAGATGGTTTTGACAGAGGAATTTACCAATAGCCTTAGGTCAAATCTAAGGTAGAGATGTAATTGGCTGCACCTAGTCCCTTTACTAGCTCTTCTATATGGGGCATGGGCTAAGTGTCTAAGATGGAAACCGAGTTTATGTAACAGAAATCAATGCAGACCCTTGTGGATCCATCAGGCTTAGGAACTAATACCAGAGGACTGCACCAAGGTTACTTATCGGCTCTATTATGCCCCATTTTAGCATTTAACTTCTTTTTGAAGGTTGCCTTGTAATCTGGCGGGGATCCAGTACATATCTCATCGAGGTACAGCTTTGGGTTTTAAAGTGATGTGTTGTTGCGTATCTGTAGTGCATCTGGGTAATGTAGAGAGAACATCCAGATAACACTGTATTAATTGAGTAAGCTTCCCTCTCCCTCCAAGGTTTTACCAAGATAACATGTAGGATCTTATATCTACGATCCAAACAATCAATCTCGTAGTTGACAGGACCAATTTTTCATTTAACCTCAAAGAGGCCCTGGTACAATGCATACAATTTATTGTTAGAACATTTGTAAAACCCAGTCTCCTGGCTGAAAAGCTCAGGAACAGACAGTCCTATTATAACTTTCTTGTTGTCTTTGCTAGGCAAGTTGTAAGTTTTTTTGGGCTCAATCAACACAGAAACATTTTGTCCTATATATCTAAAATATGCTGTGTAACATTCTGTGTGTGGAAGGGCTTTTCTACCCAGGTGTCCCTAACCAGGCTTAACAACCCTTTGGGTTGCCAGCCATATAATAGTTCAAATAGGGAGAACTCCATAGATGCCTGGGGTACCTCTCTGACTGCAAAGAGGAGGAAAGGTAGGAGGAAATCCCACTCCCAAGGTTTTACTTCTATGAAGCAGCGGAATATTGATTTAAGCATTTGATTGGACTGCTCCACAAGCACGTCAGCTTGCGAGTGATAAATCAATGTTTGTCGGGCCTGAACCCGCAAAAGACCCCACAATTGTTGTAACACCTCAGCCATAAGATTATGGCTTGATCTAAATACATTTGGTAATCCCATGTGGGAGAACATGTTCATGAATTCCCTCGCTAGTACTGTTGCTATTGTATTTCAAGGTGCCACGGCATCCCAGTACTTGGTCGCCAAGCTGACCATGACTAAGTGTGCTCAGGCACTAGAATCTAGTGGCCCCACAAGATCCACTCCTATGCCCTCAAAAGGGACTGAAACAAGTGGTGTTGGTATCAATGGAACCTTTAATTATTATTATTATTAGACATTTATATAGCGGCAGGTCGTATGACCTGTACAGAACATAGAATTAGACGCGGTCCCTGCCTGTGGCTTACAATCTAAAAGACAAAGACAAGGGGGGGGGAGACAGGGAGAGGGGACAGTGGGAGAGAGAGGGGAGAAGACAAACAAACATTCAGGCGGATGCGAAGTCTCAGGTGCGTATGCTTGGCTTGGTTACAAAGAAGTTGGTAGCAGCAGTCAGCAGAGGCGGGCCGACAGTAAGTGTACGGGGAA
>QEPC01015453.1:1008968-1051006 GCA_003113815.1 Sphenodon punctatus | reverse complement strand
GGGGGGGGGAAAAGCACCCCAGGCAGAAGGCACAAGGGGGGATAACGGACCGCCAGCAGGGGGGGAATGGGTGGGGAAACGCGCCAGGAAGTAACACAGCGCACGTGTCCCAGCACAGGGGCCCCTGGTGGATGACCCCCAGCCCAGCACCTCACAAGGGCACGGCCCAAGGAGCAGCAACGAGAGCGAGGTGAGCGCGAGGGAACACACACACACCCGGGAGAGGAAGGCCGCGCCCCGGGCCCTGACCACCGGGCCAGGGAACACAGGGCAGGGGGCAGCAGCATAACCCGGTCCCCCATCCCTGCAGGACAGCTCCCAGACAACGGAGCACCGTGCCACCGGGACAATGGCCTAGGAGGGCCTCCCAGACAGCCAGGTGAGCAAAAGGGAACCCCAGGAGGGAGAGGGGGGGCAGGCTCCACAGGTGGGTGGAGGGGGCCAGCAGGAGCCATAGTAACCCCTATTGCACTACCCCAACAAGACACAACCACCACCACAGCATCCACATCCACAGGGCGGGCTGCATGCCGCCAAGCCGGTTGGCCCCACACACACGAGTCCCAAAAGGGGGAGCCCTGGTCCAGACAGGAGGTCAGGGACTTTATACGAGTGTGGGGGTCCAAAAGGGTCCAGCATGACCTGGTGCAAACCTACAAGACCAGACAGGTCTATGAAGCCATCGCCCAGGAGATGCAGTGGCAGGGGTACAATGGGATGTCACCCAATGCATGCAGCAGGTGAAGGACTTGAGGTCCGGATATAAACATATCAGGGACAATAATCTCAAGTCCGGCCGGGCCATGCACACAGCTGAGTTCCAGGAGGAGCTCGACAAGTTCCTCTGCATGGACGGGGACATCGTGGCCTCCCGCACACACGGCAGCACCTTCGCCAGGGGCAGGCACAGGGCCACCACGCAGCCCACCCTGACAGACCCCACAGAGCAGGGGGGGGCAGGTGCCCCTGGTGAAGCAAGCCAGGAAGCGGGAGGGGACAGCCCCATTCCACAGTGGGAGGAGGCACCCCGGGGATCCGAGCACCGACCCACTGCACGCACCCCCAAGACCCACAGGCCAACCGGCCACAGGGACAGGGGGCTCGCGCAGAGTCAGCGGAGACCTGGGATGGCCCCTAGAAAGTGGAGGAACTGGATCCAGGTATGCACGCCCCAGCGAGGCTGGGGGTGGGTGGGTCAGTTGGGGAACGGCCTGGATGGAGGTGCTGTAGCCTGGGCCGGCAAACACTCATGGTAACCCATCCCACTGCAGCACAAGGCTGCCTGGAGGTGCACGAGGTGGAGATTGCAGTGGAGGAGGAGGACGAGGGGGGCCAGGCAGCTCCCCCACCACAAGGTGGGCGACCCTCCCAGGTGGGGCACATGGGCCAAGGGGGGACCGGGTGTGGGGGGGGCAGTGGTATGGGGGGGCGGGGCTCCCAGGGGCCTGCAATCATCAACCAGCAGAGGCTGGGCGGAGGGGGGCAGGCGGGAGGGGCTGGAGGGCCTGCAGTGGCTCCCCAGCATGCCACACAGTCAGGGGACCCTCCCGTGGCTAACAGATGCCGGGGGGGTCACTCCATGACAGGGCAGGACTTGGGGACCGCACAGGGGAGGGCTGAGGGGAGTCATCACACTGTGGAGGCCGCACAACCAGAAACCCTGGGCGGGCGATAGTGGCCATTAGGGCACACAGGCAGGATGCGCTAACGTTCAGTCCAACCTCCCATTCATAGACCAGGCGCCCACTCGCGTGAGGGGAGCAGCTGCCAGCAGCGTGAAGCGGAACCGGGAGATGCGGGCCAGGAACTGGCACTGGAGGGAGGATCTCGGCAGGGAGCTACTGGCAGAATCACAACGGTTAGCTGAGGTGCACTCCTGGGAGCTCGCACTCACCAGGGACCTCATCAGAAGGGAGGGGGAAGGGGACTGGGAGATCCTGGCTGCCATGATGGCCCGGTCCCGCACCAAGCACTTCTGGGACAGGTGCCAGGCTGCCACCCTCCGACACGAGCTGCGGTGTGTCTGTGACAGGCTGGAGGGTCAGGCCGCATGGCTCATGGACCTCATGGGGGAGGCCATGGAGGCCCTGCGGCATGACCCCCAGCACGACAGGCCATGCCATGCTGCGGAAGGAGAGCCGGCAGCTGACCAACACCATGGCGGCTTCCCACTGGTGACGGTGCCCCCCCACACACCTCAGCCACCCGTGGTTCCCCCAGCAGCAACCATACCTGGTCCTGGTCCACGGGATCCCCCTCCCCCACATGGGGCAACCAGACCCGCTTGTGGGGTTGCCTGTCCTGGCCGCATCCCCCGTGGGCCTGCCCCCGCTGCCACCTCGACCCCTCCACTGGGCGGCAACGCCCCCACCCCAAGACCATGCACCCCAGGACAACCAACTGCCCATGGTGGCTGCCCCACCCCCACAGGTAAGGCTGCAGCACCCTGGGCCCCCGGGGGTTGTGGGGTGCAACACTGGGGGGGGCAATGGGAATCCGGGGAACCGTGCGAAGCTGGACCCCGGTAGGGAACATATTGTTGAACCCACGCCGCATACACGCAATACACGGGATGAGGAGCAATGGCCATTGCCAGAGGCATGTGTACCTGCTCGTTGCCGCAGTACTTGACTGGGCAGGTGCCATGATATCATGGGTGGGCTGTCCCGGGGAGCACCTTCAGGGAGTACCCTATGGCACATGCCATGCTCATGTGGGGAGTAGGGGGCTCCCTGGATGCCTATGGGGCACCCAAGTGCCTGTGCACCATCAAGGGACAGAGGTGAGTGCACACGAGGCTCCCGTAACCCATTCCTGTTCCTTCACGCAGGGACCTTCAGCAGAGGCTGATGTGGAGTGGCCAGTGGAAGACAGGGAGGCCGAACCGTCCGCCCGGAGAGTACTGCGGTCAGCTGCGGCCAGGGCACGCCCCAGCGGTGAGGCCAAGAGGGGGAGAGGGCGCCCCAGACGTTGACCCCCACCCCCTTCCATTGCACATGTCCCCTCCAATAAAGGTGTTGTAACTAGACCTTGCTGTCGCTTCCTCTCTCTGGGAACGGGAGGGGGGGTGTTGTGCGTAGTGTAGGGGGGCACCAGCAGTTTGGGGGCTCTGTGCACTCCCTACCCAGCCAACGGGGCTGGAGGCTAGACCAGCGATGCCTCATGCAGTTGAGGTGGCAGGAACAGATGTGCACTGGACCTGCTCACTCGAGCCGGCTTGTGTTGGCTGGTGGGCCTGTGCGGGGCCAGCGCAACCTGCGGCCGACAGCGAGGGGAGGGTGATCGCTGCCAGGCAACCCACGGGACCCGTTCCCTGGATCCAGTAGGCCACACATGGAATGGAGGGCCGGATGCAGGCAATGGGTAGGGCCCAGCTGTTTTGAGGGGGTCCCAGGCCTACAGACATGGGTGAGGGTCCGGCGTTGGTCAGCGTTCGGCTGCCCAGGCAGCAATGTGGTGGCATTCCCCATTTACCTGTCCCTTCTCTCCTGCAGCAACTGTTGTCATGCTGCTGGCGATCTTGCGCCTGGGCACGATGGTGCTGCAGCTGGAGCGGGCGGCATGGGATATGCGGGTGGTGGGGCGGCTGTTCGATGGCATCCGTGAGTGTGCTGCCTGTTTGCTGGGCCCTGTGCCTGTGTCCCTCTGTGTGTGGGGGGTTCTGTTCCTGGGTGCCCAGGGCCGGCTCTGATGGCTGTCTCCTCTTCCTCTGTCCTATACAGTACAGGCCATGATCGCTGAGTGGACCTGGGAGCAGGGGGAGTTGCTGGAGCTCTTCCTGCACGTCCTGGAGCGGCTGCACCGGCTGGACTGCGCGCAGGCTGTGTGCTGGCGCCGGGAACGTGGTCGCTGGCTCTATTGACAGGTGATGTCCCAGGCCTGCCTCTGCTGGCACTGTTCCCCCCCTTCTGTTGCCCCGTCCCCCTCCCTGCCCTGTGGTTGTTGCCCCCTGTTGTTGGTTCCCCGTATTAATAAAGGCTTGTGTGTTCCTTTCCTGGTGTGTCCGTGTTGTGCTTTGCTGTAACCTCTCCCCTTGTGCGGGTGCCTCTGGGGTGTGTGTGGGGGTGTTGCCTGTGTTGTGTGGGTACCTTCCCCCCTTTCTTTGCCCCCCGTGGGCCATGTGCCCATCCCTGTGTGCTTCTGCTGCCTGCTGTGTGTGTGCAGCCCCACTGTGGGTGTGTGCTGGGGTGGGGGTGCCTGGCGCCGGGTTGTCTGGGCTCTGTGCCGGGGCTGTGTGGAGCCGGTTCCTTTGTAGTGGCTGTTATCCCATCTCCCTCCCACCCTGCCTGCATGGGTCCTGGTGGCTTGGGGGAGGGGCCCCGTTGCGCGGCTTCGTTAGTCCTCAGCCAGCCATGTTGTGCCGTCGCTGTGCTGGGCGGGGCTTCCCCGCTGTTCCCAGCCGTTCATGTACTTGCACGGGTGTTTCCTGGGATGGATGTTTGGTCACTGGGTGTTTGCCGGCCTCTCCCCTTTCCATCCCACCTCCCCTGTGGTGCTGTCCATGTAAAAGTCTCCCTGCTCGGTGGCTCCGGGTGTTCGCTGGGTGTGCTCACCCACCCTTCCACACCCATCTCCACCTCATCGAGCATACGATTGTCCTATAGATCTTATTTCAGGTAAGGAGCCTCCCTTTGGGCGTATTTACACCTTGGCGGGGCCAGAACTTCGGGCCCTATGTCAATATTTGGACGAAAGCCTCCAACAAGGTTTCATTCAGCACTCATGTTCCCCTGCTGGAGCTCCAATCTTTTTTGTGGCCAAAAAGGATGGAGGGCTGAGGCCGTGTGTAGATTATCGGGGACTTAATAGCATAACTATCAAGAATAGGTACCCGCTCGCGCTGATTCCTGAACTACTTAGCCGACTCCAAGGGTCCTGAATTTTTACAAAACTTGACCTCCGAGGGGCCTATAATATATTACACATTCGGCAAGGTGACGAATGGAAAACGGCCTTCCGAACAAGATATGGCTTGTTTGAATACCTTGTGATGCCCTTCGGCCTTGCTAACGCTCCGGCTACCTTCCAGCATTTGATTAACGATGTCTTTCATGACATTTTGGACCTTTACATTATTGCGTATCTTGAAGACATTCTGATTTATTCCAAGACTTTAGAGCAACATGTACGCCATGTACAAGAAGTACTTCGCCGGCTCCAAGCCAATAAACTGTACTGTAAATGTGAGAAGTGCTTTTTCCACCTTGATACTGTGAGCTTCCTGGGCTTAATCATCAGCCCAACAGGGGTCGAGATGGACCTGCAAAAGGTCAAGGCTCTACAGGACTGGCCCCCTCCGAAGGTCGTCAAACCCTCCAACACTTCCTCTGAAGCACCAACTATTACCGGCAGTACATTCTGCATTATGCCGAGATCACCGTCCCGCTTATATTACTTTTAAAAAAGAATCAGTGCTACTCCTGGGGACCCAAACAACAATTCAGTTTTGAATATTTAAAAAAGGCTTTCACCTCTGCACTGCTCCTCCAACACCTCAACTTCACAAGACTTTTTGTGGTGGAAGCTGATGCTTCCGGATGGGTCATAGAGGCAGTACTCTTCCAAGCTGCGGAGAACCCGGACGTCTTGTTACCATGTGCCTATTACTCTAGGCAATTCACTCCTGCAGAGCAGAACTACACCATTCTCGACCGAGAACTCCTCGCCATCAAGGTGGATTTCAAAGTATGGCGGCATTACCTGGAAGGGGCTCAGCACCCCGTTGTGGTCATAACCGATCACAAAAACTTGACCTTTCTCCAAACTACGCATATTGCCAATGCACAACATGCCTGGTGGGCACTATTCTTCGCTCGCTTCAACTTTCACATCCGATATTGCCCAGGAAAACTAAATGTGTTATCAGACGCCCTCTCCCGTTACGATGAAGGACGCATGACACCATCTGGCGTGGCAAGCCCCATCTTGCAACATAGAAACTTTGCAGCCACTTATATATCACTCGAAGATATACAAAAGGCTACTGCCATGGAGCTCCCCCCAACTCAAGATCCGGAAATTCAATTATTAAATGGGATGCTCTTAAAGCAAGGACGAGTGGTGGTGCCTCCCTCTTGTCAACCCCATATTCTCTGGGCCCACCACGATGCCCCCACCGCAGGACTCCCAGGAACTGAATGAACTCAACTATTAATTCAGCGATCCTTTTGGTGGCCCACAATATGCCAAGATGTGCAGCAATATGTCTCCAGCTGTGCCACGTGCGCATGCACCAAAACTCCCCGCCGACTCCCTACTGGACTACTACAAATCACCCTTCTCCCACAAGGGCCGTGGCAGCACATAGGGCTGGACTTTGACGTGGACTTACCACCTTCACGTGGTTACACCATGGTCCTTGTCGTGGTGGATCATTTCACCAAACTGGCACACTTCATTGCCTGCAAGGGCTTGCCTTCCACCAAACGTATGGTGCTTCTGTTCATCCGTCACATTCTCAAACTCCACGGGTGCCTTTTAGAAATAATTAGTGACCGAGGAACCCAGTTTACCTCACAATTTTGGAGGGCTTTGTTCCGCGCCCTCCAAGTGACTCTGAAACCTACCACGGCTTACCACCCCCAAGCAAATGGACAGGTCGAAAGGGTCAACCAGAACATGGAGCTATACCTACGCTGCTATATTAATTACTTGCAGGATGACTGGTACGCATGGCTTCCTTTAGCAGAATTCACGTACAATAATGCCCCTAATGCCTCCCTTGGTACCTCTCCCTTTTTCGTTTCCTGTGGCTTTCACCCGAACCCCGAAACAGTGGAAATTCTCCCATCCCTGGTTCCAGTCGCAGGGGTCTTGGGCCGTCAAATCCATGAGGCTCAAGCGCTAGTGCAATGCGTGCTCTTGCAGGCGAGGCAACGATATAAAGAACAGGCCGATAAGAGCCGCCAGGGAGCTCCTATTCTGAAACCCGGTGACTTAGTATGGGTAAGCCGCCGGCATTACCCATCGACACGCCCATCGCTTGATGTGAGGTACATAGGTCCCTACCCTATCCTCCGTCAGGTCAATGATGTAACTTACACCGTGCAACTGCCCCCACACGTGTGTATCCATCCCACCTTCCATGTGTCTCTTTTGAAGAAGGTGGACTCAGTCCGTTCCCCCGATCCTGTTCCCAATCCTGGCCCTGTGGAATATATGGCCGCCGGACCCGAATTTGAGGTTCACGCTATATTGGATTCTCCTATGCTATGAGGCAGCTTGCATTATCTTGTGGATTGGGTGGACTATGCCTGGCGGACCGTTCCTGGGAGCCTGCATCCCATGTCGCATTTCATTTACGCCACCCCGCCAGGCCTGGTCCTGCCCTGTGGGGTATCTGGCAGCCTCGAGGGGGGGTATTGTCAGCCCCAGGGCCCCGCAGCGGCTGCATCCCCGCCTGTTAGCTCAGTGGGAGCATTCTGCATGTCTGCGGCGCCCAGCAACACAAACCCTGGTGGTGCAGCTCGTGGCCCCGCCTCCGACGTCAGCGTCAGACCCAGGGCCGTAGTCCCAAGACCCGGCCACACCTCCTGCACCAGCACAGCATGTGGGGGAACCCCCGCCCCTGCTGCAGCGTTTAGAACGCCTGCGGGCACGCATGGGGGCGGGGCTTGCAAGATAAAGCCCAGTGTCGCTAGNTGTTATCCCTCTCCTGTGGGGCCCCCGGCACCTACCCCCACGGGGGAGTCCCACCCCTTGCTTCCTAACCCCTGTGCCCAGGACAACTGTAGTCGTGCGTGTGTGTGGGGGGGCTGGCTCTGGAAATCCCACTCAGTGGCGCCCTATGATGATAGAGGCCTGTTCTCCCTAATCGGAGGTAACGGCCACCATTCTAACCTGACGGGCATTAGTCCACGAGTGTTCCTGACCCTGTGTGGGGTGACCGTGAGCCGAGTGCCTGAGAGAGCCACCCAAGGGAGCCCCGCCCGTGACACTGGGCTTATCTTCCCCAGTACAAGTGTTCCCTGCCTCCTTCCATCTGGTATCCCCTTCTGACCACAACCCACACTTGTTCCCCAGTTCCTGCACCCCTGAGTGTTAGTGGAGCATGTGCCCTTGGGGTGGACCTTGACTTCCTTGTGTCTCGAGTGCGTTATGATGATAGAGGCCTGTTCTCTCCTCGAGAGGTGAAGACCACAATTCTATCCTGACGGGCATCTTGTCCCCCACTGGCAATTCATCCAGACCAGGGCGAACCTCGGTAGCAAGAGCATGCAAGCGAGTGCGTGTTTCCACCCCCTCCGGGAGAAACTGATAAATTTAAAGTGCTACGCTATTTCTGATGGTCTGATACGTCTGGGGTTGTGATGATGAGTCACAATATTAACCAATTCATCAAAGGATTTAGACTGGGCTTTTCAGGTGCCACTGATCTTCTAATTAAGCTATATGCTTTTGCTCCACAAACACTTAATAAAATGGCACATTTCTTGTTATCATCCTCTATATCATTTCCAATGAAATACTGAGAGAGTCTCTCTGCATACTGAATCCAGTCCTCCTGCTCTGCATCAAACTCTTTCTTGCTCCATAAACAGCCATTTTTCTTGCAATAAGACAGGATCTCTCTCCCCCCCATTATACCATGTGACGTGGCTGCTGTTTACCTTCATCGCCAGTGTAATATCTTCAGGCCACTACAAAGTAGTACTGAAAAACAGATCCTTTATTTCCACCCGGATTCACACAGCTAGTCTCCATCTTGGATCTCACACATAGCTCTTACCTTGTACTGAGCATGCTCTGTACAGGCCCTGGGACTTATAACAATTATTAACTATTTACACATTGGCCACCAGGTAGCAGCAAACATAGGGTGATTTCAGACGTTACAAGATCACAGTCAACCACAGTGAACCACGATCAATCCCGCGGTGGGGCCAAAGCACCCTGAACGTCTGTTTGGCGGCCGCCAGATGTTCACCACAGTCAATCCCCAGCAGGGGTCAAAATTAACTACACTTCTGGAGCTCCGGCCCGGACCATCTCCGAAAGCGTGGTCAAAGCAATTCCCACTGGGAAACAAAAAAAAGTAATGTCTGAATGGCAACCACCAGCCGGAATCATGGAAAACAATTCCCAGCCGGGGACAAAGCATGCAGCGTCGCTGCCAGGCAACCAGCAACAACACAGGCAGCGGAGGGAGATTTAAAGAGCACCTGGCCGCAGGGGAACATGGCAGGATGGAGCGAGGCAGAAGGGAGAGGAGAGTGGAGGGCGTGAGAGCAAGGCAGGAGGTGGAGGAGGAGGAGGCGCAGGCGGAGGAGGTGGTTGTGCTGCAATTGGAGGCAGTGGAGGGACACTAGCAGTAGCCACCGGGGCACGCTGCCCCGGCGGCTGCAACTGGTCCTGGGGACGAGACACCCCAGAAAAGGGTAACGGGAGCAAAGGGGGGCGGGACGGAGGCACAGGGGCACCAAGGGTGCCGGGCGGGCTGGCAGGCGGGGGGAAAGGGAGAAGGGATGCAGGGACGAGGCAACCCAGAAAGCAACACCCGCCCCCCCGTTGACCCACAGACATGGAAACAGGCCCGGGAGCCTGAGCCCCCGGAGGAGAGGGCCGGAGGGCATGCAGAGGAGGAGGACCAGGAGGGCACATGGGGGAGACGGCTGTACCACCAAGGGGGGCAATGGGGCACAGGAAAACCCAGGACTTTATCAGGATCTGGGGGACCCTGGAGCACCAGCTGGAGCTAGCCATCAACCAGCGGAACAAGCATGTCTACCGGGAGATCGTGCGGGACATAGAGGCGGCGGGGCACCACAGGACCGGGGCCCAGTGCCAATCGAAGGTCAAGGAGCTCAAGAGGGGGTACAAGGCCATAAAAGTCAACAACCGGCGGTCTGGGCACTACAATGCCCTGGACCGCATCCTCCACATGAAGGGATCCATCGTTGCCCCGCGCCTCGTGGGGAGTGCTGTGGTCCAGGGCAGGGAATGGTCTGAGGTACCCTCTCCCATTGCCACCCCCTAGAAGGCAACAGCTCCAGGGGCCCTGCCCCCCAAGAGGAACGCCCCGGGACCTCAGGGACTGCCAGGCCCCCCTTGCGCAACAGCCCCGAGAGCCCCCAGCCCGTCCGGACCAGGAGAATCCGAGGCCGGCACAATGGTTACCCTCAGGCAGTGGACACAGGAAGACCCCAATAATACAGAGGGACCAGCCTCGGAGGGCTCCGAGACAGACATCGAGGGTAAGCAAGCTGAGGGGGGAAGGGGGGCACACCGGGGATGGGGCTTCCCCCAGCAAACCCGGGCACCCCAGACCGGGTGTGTGTGCCCGGGGGGCACCGGGGGCCATGGTCAGACCACCCCCACCCAACTCCTCCCATATCCCCGCAGGGCACGGCATGTCCCGGCACCTGCGACAGGCGAGCGAGGACGGTGGAGAGCAGCCCTGGGAGCAGGCAGAGGTCCCAGGTGAGGCACACCGGCAAGTGGGGGGTGGGAAAGGGTGCTGGGGGAGGCCGGGCGGGGGAACCGGGGCGCACAGTGCTGGGGAGGGGGGGCCTGGGCGCTGGGGAACGCCGGGGGAGGGCACGGCCTGCCAACCCGAGGGGGGGGCACAACCCCCCAGCCATGCCACGGGATAAGAGGCGGGTGGCTGGGCACCTAACCCACCCCTACTGTGTACCCCAACAGGGCCACCCGACGGGCCCCAGCAAGCTGGCCCTGTGCCCCCAGCGCAATGGATGAGGGAGCACCGGCCACGGGTATGGCGCCGGAGGGAGGAGCAGGTGGAGGACATAGTCCGCTCAACCACCGAACAGGGCGAGCGGATGATCGTGGCCATCGATAGGATGGAGGCGGCCACAGAAAGGGCCATCCAATAAGCGGAGGCAAGGGACCGGAGGCTGCAGGCGGAGGTGTGCATGGAACGGAGGCGGGAGCGCCGGGAGCACAGCAGGCAGGTGGAGGCATTCGGGCGGCTGAAACCGGCCATTGACAGGATGGTGAGGGAGCATTCAGTCAAGATGGACTGCTCCCATGACGTCGGCACATCGCTGCTACTGCACACGGGGACTATGAGAGTGTACGTGATGGCAGCAGCGACGCCGGGCAACCTGTCTGCCCCAGCCCGGATGCCAGGCCCCTTGGTGCCCCCCACCGCCTCCGCCCCAGCCGCTGGCATGCCCGCTGGGATCGCACATCCACCTCCCGGTCCCTGTAGGCCTCCGGAGGGAGCAGCCACCCTGGGGGGCCCCTCCAGCCCCGGGTCCTCCCGCCCTCCCACCACCACCTGCCCCTCAGGACACCGAGGCCTCCCAGGACACTGTTGGGGACACGGACAGTGGATGGGGAGGGGAGCTCCCAGAGCTCCACGGCGCGGCCGAGGGGAAGGCCCTGGAGACATGGGGGAAAGAGGGGGAGGGCGGTCTGAGGGGGGGGACACGGCACAGGGAGGTGGGGGTGGGGGCACCTGTAGGTGGTTGTACCAATAAATGTATGGGCACCACAGTCGCCTCCGTGGTTCTGTTCATGGGCCCAGGACTGGGGGTGGGTGGGTGTCGAGGGGCGCTCCCAGGGTGCTGATGGGGGCCCCGGGGTGGTGGAGACGGGGGTGTGAGCCCTCATGCCTCGGCCTCCTGGCTGATCCACCTGGCTAGGACCGCTTGGATGCACTTAGCGTACTGGTACTCCCGCGGTTTCTCCGCGTTCACATAGAGGGACACGGGGTCGGGAGGGCGCCGGGGCATGGGGTGTTGAGGGCAGTCCCAACAGTTTCACACACGTTGTGCAGCACAGAGCAGGCTCCGATCACCAGGTCCGAGGTCTCCACCATGTAGTCCAGCCGGCCTGCAAGGCTCCTCCAGCGCTGCTTGAGGGCCCCAAAGGCCCTCTCAACCACGGTTCTACTAGTGTACAGGTGGGTATTGTAGAGCACCTCTGCTGGGTTCCTGGCGACCGGGTACGCCTTCATCAGCCACCGGGTAAGTGGATAGGCTGGGTCCCCCAGGATGCAGGGGGACATCAGCACCCCCTCGATCCGGGTCATCCCCATGTCTGCAAAGTCCCCGAAGTACATTCAGGCATAGAAGGGAGAGATGGTCATGATCCAGGCATCGTGGCTGCGACCAGAGTGGCCCGTGTAAATGTCTATGAACCGGCCCTGGTGATCTACGACTGCCTGCAGCTGCAGGGAGTGGTACCCGTGTCGGTTGACATATTCTGAGGCCTCCCAGTGGATGGGTGGAGGATCTCAATGTGGGTGCCGTCCACGGCGCCCATGCAGTTGGGGAATCCCCCAGCCGTGAAGCTGGCCATCATTGCCTCCTGGTCCACCAGCTGGATCGCTCGGTCCAGGAGCACGCCCTCCACCGCCTCACAGACGTCTCGCAGGATCCCGGCTACGGTGCTCACCCCAACGCCGAAGTGCTGCGCGATGGACCAGCAGGAGTCAGGTGTCGCAAGGGCCCAGACCCCGATGGCCACCCGCTGGACCATGGGAATGGGAGCCCACATGGGGGTGTCCTGTCTCTCCAGCCAGGGCATTAACAGCTCGGAGAATCGCAGGAGGACGCGCCTGTCCATCCGAAAGTGTGCTCTCCAGGCGGCCTCGTCCCATTGGGTCAGTGCCCTGGCCCACCACCCCTGTGCCTGCTCCGTGACCCATACCCAGCGGTCAATGGGCATAGCGAGCAGGGCAGCATGCCCCATGGTTTCCCTCCACCACTGGAGCTGGCTGGCTGCCTCGTGGAGCACTGCAGCCTGCCCCCGGGCATGGAGGAGGGCATGGCGGGCTGCCCCGGACACCTGCTGGGCCCTGAGGTGGGCCAGGGAGTGCCTGCACCCGGGTTGGGCTCTCCGGGCTCTGGGAGCACTCCTGGCCATGCACAACCGCAGCTGGGTGGCCAGGTGCACCTCTGCGGTCTGGATACATAGGAGGTCAGTGTGCGAGCATTACCACTCCGCGCAAACGGCTAGGTGCATCCCGCTGGCACCCAATTGTCCCAGTTCCATGGTGAACGGCACCCCAGGAGGGTGGGAGTCGCACCTGTTATAGGATGGGACCTGTGGTGCCCTGCCCCCCAGTCATGCCCTGCTACCCGGGCTCAGGGCCCTGGGTCGCCCTGGCTGCCCCCCATGCTGGCAGGCCTGGCTCCTGTAGGGTGAGTGGGGCGGGGAGGCCGCGGGCGGCCCAATGCATGCACCGGCGTGTCCTGCAGGGGGCCTGGAGACTGGTCCAGCCTGTGCCTGGGCATGCGGGCAGCAGCTGCATTCCTGCTGTCATCACCTCCCACCTCTCGGTATTGGCTGCCTGCTGTCCTGGGTGCCCTGATTAGTGTGTAGGCTGTACTGTCTGTGTGCTCTGTTCCAGCAGCTGGGCTGGGTCCACACCCCACTCCTCGCTCTGTAGTCGTGCTATGTTGTGGCTTGTATCCTTACTGCTTGGCCTTGGAGCTCCCCTGCTTCCCCTCTCGTCCCTCCAGGGCTTGTGGGCCCCCCCTTTCCTTGCAGTTAGTATCAGGTGATTGCTGGACCATGGCTGGCCGCTCTTCCCCAGGGCTCGCAGGCCCCAGCGCCCCGTGTAGCTGGACCTTCCGCGAGACCATGGCTCTGTGTGAGTACGAGAGTATGAGCTCGGGCCTGCGGTACTATGGCCATGTGGCGAGCACCCGCAATTGCTGGCTGCATGCAGAGATGCTGGGCCTGTGTCCCTTTCCCGATGGGCGCATCCCAGAGATGAGGTGCTCACATGTGGAGTAGTCCGTGGCGGAGACCGTGTCTGCCCTCTCTGTGTGCAGCCTGTCTGGCAGAGGGGGTCCCTGCCCTGGCTGTGTCCTTCTTTGGCTGTGTTCACGGGGCCCGAGGTTACCAGCGGTCTCGCAGGGCGATCTATCACTGCCTATTGGAGCTGGGTCACCTTCCGTGGCCACAACCTGCTGACTATGGCTTGTTGGAGCCCTCTGAAGTGGAGGTGGTGGCGCTGGCCGGTGTGTGGTCCCGATCCGATGTGCAGGTGGGGCTCTCCGCTCAGGATCCCTTAAAGGCTTACTACCTGGTCGCCCACCACATGTCTGAGCTGGGCTTCTGTCGGGGCATGCTTCAGTGGCCCCACTTCATGCACCTTGTGGGCCACCCGGCCCTGGGCCCCTTCGCGGCCCCCTGCAGCTGGCTGTGAGGCCCCCCTGTGCCTTCCGGGCCCTGGATACCAGCCCCGGTGAGTGCTCCCGCCTCCATCCTGGCACTGTGAGTCACTGCCCCTTCCCTCCCTGATGTTCCTGGCTCGCTGCTGTGCTGGCTGTTTCCTGGGGTTCCACTGCCACTGCCTGTGTCTCTGGGCTCCCTCCGCGGGCCCCCGCTGTCCGCCTCTGCAATGGGTGGTCCCCTCCGTGGCTGCCTTCTCCTGTGGCTGTGTCCTGAACTGTGTGCTGGCTTCCAGCGCCCCGGGTGCTGGTCCTTCATGCTCCGGCCTCCATCCCTCCTGTGCCCGGGACCCCCCCCTGGGTGCCTGTGGGGTTCCAGGGCCCCCGAACTGGGCCTCTGGGCGTCCTCCTGTGGTGTGTGTGTGTGTTGCTGGGCTGGCTGCCCTGCTCTTCGTCTCCGTCTTGGCTCCTTCCCATCCATCGCACCCTCGCTGGCCCATGTGATCCCTGTCTGTCTCCTGGACCATTCCTGGGCCACTCCCCATTCTGTGTGGCCTCCCCCTGTGACTGTGCTGTGCCCCTGGAGGTCCCCCCCGTTCCGGGACTGCCTGTGTTGCTGTGGGGGTGCCTGTGCGGGCTGTGCTGTTGTTGGGGTTCTGTTTGCCATTCCCCGTGTCCTGCCCTGGCCTCTGGGCTGGTTCCCCCCCTTCTCCGTCCCCGGCCTCCCCTTCCCTTCCCCCCTTTGCCTGTTGTGTCGTGTGTGTTGTCTGCCCCATTGTGTGCCCCCTTCCCTTCCTTTCCCGTGCGGGTGTGTATGTGCTCGGGCGTGTGTGTGTGCTGTGTGTTCCGCTGCGCCTCGTTTTCCCCGTGCCTGTTGTGTGCGCTGCCCCGACGTCTCTTCTCCCTCCTCCCCCTCCCTTCCCATTTCCCTTGTGTGGGCATTCCCTTTTGGCTTCCTTTGCCCTCAGCTGGCCATGTCTGCCTCCCGCCCCTCCCCGGTGCCTTCTGGGTGTTTTGACCACGGCCGGGAATGGGCGTCATGTCTGTTGTGCTGCACCGGGCCGTGGTCTGTCGGCCCGATTCCCTGCAGTGGTCACGGTCACGTCACGTCTGTTCGGGGCCTTCCTGGACCACGGGGGGTGGTTGGACAGCGCCACCGCAGGGAATCCACTGTGGTGAATCGGGACCGCGTAACGTCTGAAATCACCCATAATCAGAATAGTTACACAACATTACAGGTGCTATCAGAGAAGAGCAACCCAGCTAACATGGCTATAAAAGAACTGTACTAAGAACTCAGCATGGGAAATATGTTGGTAGTACATTTCAAGTGAATGCAGATTTTGTCATGTTTTGTTTTCAGTACCAATCGTCTATAACTCAGAACCAATTTTCCTTGTTTATTTTAATTTGAACTTATTTTTCTAAATAAACTTTTCTTTTATCTTGAAGCAAATGTGTAGGGGTTTTGTAAGAGAGGGTGGTGAGATCCTAATTGTAAGAACAGTAGCTAATAAGGATGGAACTTTCAGTATTGCCAAAAACCAAAAGTACCCAATAATGGATCTATCGAATTATTCCGATATCTCAAGTTCTTTTCTCGGTATCAGATCATTTGCATTGATTTTTTTATCGGACTTTTAAGATTGCGGTTTTCCCATTGAAGTCACTGGGGATATGTTAAAAATTGGATACCAAGAAAACCGAGAGGAGAACAGTAGACAGAGATCCGATACCGATAGAAACCAAGAACTGAGATTTTGCAGAAAGTCTTACCCCTAGTAGCCAATAAAGGTTGCAAGTGGGGAAACCAAGTCATGGCTGTATTTGTAGGTGCGCTGGGGTGTCAGAGTGAACTCCAGCTCCCTGGATGGGGTGAGGGGGTGAGGGTGACAGAAGCAGGCATGAAAACTTGCCACCCAGCTTTGAAGTGTTGACTTAAGAGTGTTTTTAGATAAGCACCTCCACACCTATTACCCACCAATCACCCACTCATCATGCATGTGGCAGGACTGCATAGGGTGCCAATGCAGCCCTGCCACATGCATGATGGGTGGGTGATTGGTGGATAATAGGTGGGGAGGCACTTGTCTAAAAACACCCACAAGCTAAGGCTGCAATTCCCAAACCGCTTACTCCAGACCAAAATCAAAAGTTTCTACTTTTTCCTACTGAAGTCCCGACCCTTCCCATCCCTGAAGAAGCTCCTTAGTCCAGAGGCTTCCATACTGTGACCCAGGACCCCAAGTTGACTCACAGCAAATGTCTATAGTTGGGGTTGCAATCTGATTAATATACTTTGCATTATTTTTGTTGCTGTGTGGTTGCGGTATTCTCAAAATGGAGTCACACAGGAAAAAAGTCTGGGAATCACTGCTTTAGGCCGTTTTTAAACGGGCATGGCTGGGGGGTGGGTCCATGAGCACTGAGTGGAGCCGCCACACACCACCCGCCCACAGTGGGTGTGTGGGGAGTGATTCAAATGGACAATACCCAAGAAGTACATGGCCTCCACACACCAGGTTCCCACCCACTCATCCCTCTACCCACTGGGCCTGATCACAGTTTAAGCGGACAGCCGGTCCACCTGCTGTGCCAAGAACTACCCAGCCCCCACATTAACATGCCCACCATATGATGTGAAAACATGGCCGTTCATGGGCAAGTAAAGCCGTTGCAGCTGCTTCCGCCCACCCTCAGCAGGAATCCAGGAGGGTGGGGGAGGAGGGACAAGGGAAGGTGGACCCATGCAACTGCCGCGGCAGATAGGGCTGGCTGCCAGAGATAGAACGGCACCAGGCGACAACACATGAACCTCCAAGGCATGGCACACAACCCATGAACAGCTCAGGAACACAAGGTGGCATTTAATGTATCAGGGAACCCAATGGGACAGCAGCCAAAAACGCCAAGCACCCACCACCACCACTCTCCACCAGGCTGACAGTCCTGTCCCAAACACACACACACACACACACCCAGCACAGATTCTGGGGTAAACTGTGGCTGTTCATGGGGCCCTGTTCCAAGAGGGATCACAGCTGCTGGGATGGGGACCATGAACCCCATGCCACAAACAGGAGAACTCACACAAGCGGCTCACAGTGGGATGTATTTGGGGTGTGTGTGTCACAGCAGAGGGACCAGGGTGGAGCAGTCCAAGGGCAAAATCAAGCAGGCAGAGTCCTACACACATGAATGCAGGAGATGGAGCGGGTGGGGGTAGGGAATAGTCACCAGCCATTGTTCCAAAGCCCAGGTCATGGCTGCAGCAGAGCCAGGGTCGGGAACGCCGCACCCTCCACATACCCCACCCATGCAAATATTTCCTCTCTGGTACCCTTGAGCCTGCATATGTTGATCTACCATGAAGTTTGGGCCAATAGGATCCCTGCTGCCCAGAGCGAGCTGGACATCTGGCCAGATCCAAACCTCAAACAGGACAGCCATATCCGCTGCATCAGGCGCTCCGGTGAGGTAGGGACTCCCAGCCAGGGATGTGAGCAACCGCAGTTCATACATGCGTTCCTTGTGCTCCTGCTGTTGTCTCCAGTAACTACAGGCTCTCAGCAGGATTGTGGCAAGGGTGATGGGCAGTCCCCTCTCCAAAAAGCACAGCTGAAGCTCAGGCAGACGACAAATGTCCTGCAAAGCAGTGCTCTCGCTTGCTGCCCATAGCAGCAGCATTCTCATCAGAGGCCCATCCACAGTGGGCCCTGGACCACAGAACCCTAACTTGCTTGCTTTCTGCTGGCAATCATGACTGCATAGCACACACAATGTCCAAACAGCAATAGGCTACATAACAGAAGGTCATAGCCATCACATGTGGACAAGGGATCCGCAGGTAGCTCCTGGATATCATCCCTAAGCCACAGTTCACCCAAGGTCATGGTTGCATAGACATCCCACACTACAGTATCCCCACCCCCAACGGCAGGATGGCGGCCTATGGACCCAGGTCATGGACACATGTAAAAGCCACAGCAAGCAATATGTGCCTCGTGAGGATGGGAGGCAAAATGAGCACACCAGGCACCTGCAACCAGATGTAGCTGTGCCCCAAAGCTGCCAGATAACTGAACCACACCCCACCCTCGCTGGAATACTGAGAGGCCTCTCCCCAGCAACCTTATCATACACAGTAACCTTAGCCCCTCAGTGAGATGGGAACACCCAGCCAGTAAGCAGGGGGAGGGAGGAGATGTGCATCCATAGGAACAGGCATCAGAACCCCCATCCCAGGTGAGGAGAAGAGAACAACATAGCAAGAAACAGCATAGCTACTGTCAGTAATCATCTTGCTCTCCCTGTGCAGCTGTTCCATACAGCACTGGCACCGCCCCTGCCCCATAGCTCCCGCTCGCCTACAGGGCTGGCCTTACCACGGGGCGGTCGCCCCGGGCCCCACTCCTGGGGGCTCCCTGCGTTCAGGACCCCCAGCTCCTGGCCACTGTCAGTCTCGGCCAGGGAGTGAAGGAGAGGCGGGGCCTCTGCCTCTCTCCCACTCCCTGGCGCCCTCCACTGCCTGTTTCAGTGGCGGCTCGGCCAGGGAGTGAGAAAGAAGCAGAACACCCACCTCTCCCTCACAACTTCCGGTGATGGCGGGCATGGCAGCAGATTTAATCTGCTGCTGTGGCGCACAGCCCGACCCAGGGAGCCAGCAAGCGGGCCTGGCGTGGGTCTCAGGCTAGCAGCAGTGGCGGGTGGGATAAGTGCCCTGAAAAATGGCTGGACTTGGGGATGGATGGAGGGGAGTGCTCCCTTTGGCCATCCCCGAGCCCAGGACCAAGTAGTGCCCCCAGACCAAGCCAGGGAGTTTCCCTAGGCCCGCCGGCGGTGGCAAAGAATGAGGCCCCATATTTCTCCCCTGTCCTGGGCTCCGCAATTCCTAAGGCCAGCCCTGCTCGCCTACCTGGCTATCGCTGGCTCTGTCCTCCATGGCAGTGGATCTCTGAAGTGTTGTGCAGTCAGGGGCCTTGTGAGATTAGGTTCACCGTGAGTTGAATCTTGCACACATGTCCTTTAAGGACTTCTGATGGACAGGGTTGGGTCAGGAGCAGCTGCTAAACCACTCTAGCCATGGTGGCACCTTTTCTCCCTGGTGCCAGTGGTGAACCTGAACCCTTGGTGAGTGTGGGCCCTTCCCCACGCACAGATTTGCCTGCCCCCCACATGGAGCATCCCAGCTTTTTCTTCACTGCTCTGAGAGTGGCCACAGGTGGCTGGTGTGTTGGTCACAGGAGCACACTCTTCCCCACAGCACCCTTAGATGGGTGCTCAGGTGGGTGATGGGTGGGCCTGTGTGGTAGCATCTTGTCTTAAAACAGCCTTAGCAGCATTTGCTCCTTGAGGGGGTGGCTTCCAGCCAGATCACCCCACCCTTTGCTTCATCTCATCTCCCTGAAGGGCTAGGGTGGTAGATGTCTGTATTGGACATTTTCCCCTCCTTCACACAGTGGCCACCACTGCAGTTGCCTCATTGAATATGTGCTCCAGTGAGCCAGTGCATAAGGTTTGGACCTGGATCTGGGAAACCAGGGTTCAAATCCTGCCTTAACCGTAAGCTCTCTGGGTGGCCTGACCTTGGTCAAAATCGCTGGGTGTTTTTAATAAGCAAGCACCTCTTCACCCATCATGCATGTTGCATGGCTCCATAGGGCACCAGTGTGGCCCTGCAACATGCATGATGGGTGGGGAGGCACATGTCTAAAAACACCCATTAACTCTCACCCTCAGGAAAAATGTGAATTATATTAATGAACTGCCTCACAGGGCTGTTTGAGGGTGAACTGCTAAAGATTGTAAAACACTTTGAATGCTGTAAGTGCTCTAGACATGATCATGGCATGAGTCTGGAGTAAGCAGCTCAAGAACGGTCAGGGTTTTGCCATTGTAATTCTGGGCATTTTAAGAGAAGACACTCTCCACCCAGCCATTACAGATGTTGCAGGGCTGCAGTGTTGCCCAATAACATGTACGGTGGGTGGGTAGCGTCTTGTCTGAAAACGCCCTCTCTCCCCACAGCGGCTTGGGATGGAGGGTGCGGTGCGTATTTTACTGAAGTAAATGGCCAAAGCCCCGTTGTCTCCACCGGTGTCGTAGAGAATTGAGCTCTGGGACGCTGTGCCTGAGCCTGGGTTGCCTAGTGCCCGCTCGCTCACAGAGCCATCTTGCCTTCTTTTATCACTAGCAGAAGGGGCCAACAGTTCCTCCCCAGCAGCCCTAGCTCTGCTGCCGCTCCCGACGCGCGGGGAAGCGAGATGGCCGCCCACGCCTCAGTCGCAGAACACAGCCGCTCCCTCCCCCGCCCCTTTCTTCTCAGCCAGACCCCTCCTTCCCCGGAAACAGCCCCTGGCTCCGCCCTTTCCGCTGCTTTCGGGTTGCCGGGTCTCGACTGGCGGCGCTTCCGTCCGTGTGATGGGGTACCTGGAGTGGTCGCTGCCCGAGGGAGCCGGGAAGAGCAGCCTGGCAGTGGGTCCCCCTGATACCGACACTTAGCGCCTCGGGGGCGCTGGGAGGTAAGCGAGACTTGGGGCGGCTTCAGGGTGGGGCTGGGGACTCCACTGAGGGCAGGGGAGTCACGGGAAGGGCCTCCCTCCACCCCCCCAAACTGGTAACCCCTTCCCAGGATGCAGGGATTCCCTTTGCGCATCCCATGGTCTTTGGGAATGATAGGGTGTTAAGCCCCTGGTTCCCTCAGCTTGGCTTCGCTGGGGCTGGGCGTTCCCAAAGGCCATGAGATGTGCAAAAGGGAATCCCTGCATCCTGGGAAGGGGTTACTAGTTTTATGTATTATATCCTTTTTGGGGGTAACAGTCGGTCTCGCATCCTTCGCTGCGGGCGGGGAGGTGAGATGAGCTTTGGAGAGGGTAACAAAAATCATGGATTTCCAAATCTGCTGTTTGGACAGTTTGGGGAGATGGCAAACTTTCTAGCAATGTGAATCCAGACCGTTTCTCAACCCTATACTCTTCCCTTTGTCAACTAGCCAATCTACCAATTAGCAGTGGCTGGATATAACTTTCTGACAGGCAGGTGAATGGCACTGTGTAGTTTTTGGATAGCAGCTTAATGAACTCGATGCTGTCAACATTCAAGCGCTTCAGGCTTCCTAAATCCAGCCAGCTCCGAGGAACAAGAAGGAAAGACTGGGACTGCTGAGTTTGTTGGCTCGCAACAATATAAGAGATGAAGACAAAGTAGTCTAGATGATCTCTTATTGGACCAACTTGCCAATGAAAAGGGAAAATAGGAAAAGAGAAAATAGAGCCTGGTGAATTCACAAGGCAGCAGGAACTAGTCATTCAGGCATATACATTGCTGTTGTGGGTTTTTGTTTTTTGTTTTCTGTAGAAACAAGATTGAATTTAAATAGATTTGGACTTTAAATGGGTGTTTTGTTTTTCCTTCTCTGCACAGCTATGTATTGTTCCACCTTTTTAAAGGGCAACGTAGTATTTAATATTCCATTGGTATTTGGGGAGTGTCTGTATTATGTTCTTACAGCAAATACATATGTGCTTATTTAGGCTTGCTAGGCTCTGCACTTGTTGCCTTATTTGTGTGCAGAACTGCTCCACGTTTGCTATATGGTAAACAAAGTGTGAGTAAACAAAACGTTTAACTTGAGAATCACAGCTTTGTTTCATGTCAGCTGGAACCAGTTTGAACATGAGCTAAATATTGCTTAAGTCTGTCAGAATTTCAAAATCCACTCTCCAGGAAATACAGACTAGTTTATTTTGTGATATACGCTTATCTTGTGTGTAAGTGAAAGCTTGCAGTGCTAGCCTCCATTTGAAATTTCATGGGTTTTGGTGGCCAGCCATGTTTTTGTTTTTGTTTGTTCTTTAAATTATTTAGGGGAAAGCATAATTTTTAACAGTAGTGAGAAGGAAAGCTTTCTCCTGGAAAATACTGATATGTTTACGCCAAGCACACGGCAAAATTTTGAAGTAGTTATCTTCAGATAAACATATTCTAATGTTTGGCATTTTAAAAATGAACAAGTCAGTAGATCTATTATAGTTATTTCTAGGAGTACTGAGCCAAATTGAGTTTGTTTTTTTCTGTTGCCAGACTTCCTGTGAAATTGTTTCGAATGGAAATTATCATCTAGGAATATCTTGGTGGTATCAAAATAATATTTCTTAGGCACATACTTGGTGAATATTCCAGTTTTTATTCAGTCACGCTACTAATGTTGGTACTAATTAGAACCCTTTTTTGGAATTTCTAAGTCTTTCAAAATTGAATGGCTGTTGAAATTAAACTACTTCAATCTTTAGGGGTGGGTGATCCTTCCACATACTGTGTATGATTGAGGAATGTTACCAGGTTATAGCAGAAAAGCTTGAAAAGTGACCATCCAGTTCTGTCTGGAGCCTGTGACTTAAAGGGTGGACTCTGTTTTCCATTGTTAACAATCAGGTCTATTTCTCACACTCTAAAATATATATTTTTTTAAAAGTACCATGTTTTGCTAGTTGTGCTGCACAATAAAAATAACAAATATTGTTTTAGAAGTAGTGTTAAGGATGACTAGAAAAACTACTTAACTTGAAGTAATGCACAAAACATCATGAAGTACTTATTTCAGGCACTGTACTGGTTGATTTGGGACAATATGTAATCTTAAAAAGTGGGAGTTGGCAAAATTGTTGGTTGGAAATGAGAAGAAAAAATGGCTTGAGTAAAGTACAAGATTGGGAATAAAGATAATTTGCCTACTGTTAGATTACCTTTCTCTAACAGTTCCTGTACAACCTTGTGCAAGTCTCCTACGTGCTTTTTGCTTCCCTTCTCTCTCCTTCCTGTAGAGAAACCAAATTAATGCTCATGATGATCTCCACAGATGGGAGATGTAATAGAAAAGCATAGTTTTTATTTCTATCTAAATTCAGTCTGTGCCAAAGGGTGTTAGTTTACATTTAGAAAATACAAAGCTTTTCAGACAAATTAAGCTGGGCTTCTAATGATTCTATACTTTGTTTTACATTCTTATAAGGCCCTGGTTGTGTAACATTTGAGTGTCTTACTATTTTTAATGCATTGCAACACTTCTATGAAACAAGTACAACTATTCCCATTTATACATATGGGCAACTGAGAAACAAAGGGGGCTAACAAATGAGACATTAGTCCACATTAGACCATACTGTTTGTTAGGTGTTTGCCAGTTGTTTGTCCCTACTGGACATGGGGGTGCCACCTGGCTCCAACTCATGGTGGAGAAGGTGGAGCCCGCTTTTCTGACATACTGTCTTATGTTTGTCCACAGGGCCACATCCCGTTTATTAGGGTGCATGCAGCCTCTGCCCACATACAGGTTTGCCAGGGTCCTAGAGTCCTTGTACAGCACCTAGAGCGGTCCAAGGAGCAAGCACTCTCTGTTATCGTTCTCACTGACACTTTGTTTACTTTTGCCTTTTGGAAGAAAACAGAATAAAGACACAGCGGGGGTCGTTTGAGTCAATTTTCAGGACATTTGGGGATGTTATTTCTGGAACTTTTCCTCAATTTTCTGCCATCATTTGTTAGGCTGGATGCACCAAACGTTGCATGGCAGCTGCGTGGGAACTCCATGGGCCAAACAAGGGCTCCAGTAGGCTATCATCTTGTGTTAACACCCAGAGAGGCTGAATGACTTGCCCAAGATCAGATAGCAAGCAGAGTCAGGATTTGGAAACCTGGCATCTTCATTACCAGACCATCGAAACATGTAATTTAGACTGGTATATTCCCAATTTTTTATTGTTGAATGTAATGTTCATATGGCTAGACTGTGACTACTGCTACTTATAGAATTAAAATAAAGAAAAACATTTGAAGGGTCATTGGAGAATAGTGAATTTATAGCATTGGTGAACAATAATAAGAAGCAGCTAGTGTGGAGTATTATTATTATTATTATTAGCAAGTAATGGCTAAGTGTGCAGTACTTGGACCGAGAGGTAGAACGGGACCCAGGTTCTAATCTCACCTTAGCCAGAAATTCACTGGGTGACCTTGGGCCAGTCACAATATTCTCTCAGCCTAACCTACCTCACAGAGTTCTTTGTGAGGATTAAAACATGTGTTTATATGTAAAGCACTCCGAGTGCCATGGCAGGGGGAGGGGGGCACTACAAATTATATATATATATAAAGATAATAATAAAACAATAACCATAAATATAGATGGATGTGTTGTTTTTCAAATGGATTTGTTCAAGGCTCCAATGTAGTGATGTTGGTTGTCACTTTTCTTTTCTGGTAAAAAGCAATGGTAAAAAGATGCAATTGTGATGTCTTGTGACTGACATGTATAATGTTTGTCTGCTTTGCGTTACCATTGGCAGTGGCCAGTATACAAACACAAATCTTGTGAGTTTGACCCACCAGTGCCATCTTTTAATGTTTAAAAAAATGGACAAGCTGGTAGCCTTGCATAATACATTGCTAAATGCTTCCTACTTGGTGTGTCCACCATTTCTAAACTCTGTCAGAAGTTCGTCTGAGTTGCAGGCATCTTCTTAAAACTTCTTGTTTAAAGACAAGGTGAAAATATGCCGCTCAGGTTTGTCCATAAATTACAGGTTGATCTCTTATTTAACATTTGAAACATACATATTTGAACATGTGATTATTAAATATTTGAGCTCCCAACAAATCTGTTTCCCCCAAAAGGCACTTATTCCATATAGCTTTTCCCTAGTTCTTTCAGAATCCATTTTCCACTTGAGTGTCAATTACTTTTACTAGCTAACTTGGCACTGATCAAAGTTCCACATTTTTTTCACCAGGTAGCATTGATACACATGGACTTTCATATCAGAGCCTCTGTGTGTTGCTTTTTTAGTTTTACCTTGTTGATGGCATATTTAAACTTTATCTTGTTTTACATGTGTTTTTGTATGTGTGTGTGTTTTTTGTGGGGGCGGGGGTTACATTCTGTACAGAGAGAGATGAAGGCTGGCAAATTCTCTGCTTGTGTAGAGTCTAGTTGAAAGATACTCCAGACAGGCATGTAAATGGTCATAATTACGCTTATGCTGCTCTGAAGGAGAGTGCCTTCTGATGAGAATAGGTACCATTAATTTTTAGTAGAATGGGCAGAAGTGCTAGCTACAGCAAAGCAACAGTGGAATGCACAGTTAAACGTATGCCTAAAAATCATCCTTTTGGAAACAAGCTATGATGGCACATAGCAAATATATATTTTTAAAAGCTGCCTAAATATGTAATTGGTACTGTCCTGGGAGTTTTTCTAATCTCCGTGGGAACTAAATACACAGTAATCATGATATATACACTTAAACATCGCTAATAGTTACTTTAAGTGTTTTGCAAAAACTAGTGAAAGAAAAAAATACTTTTGGCTGTTCCTCCATAATGTAAGCTGTTGGCTCATTCTTTTATCAATGATGTCTTCAGGGCAGCTGGGTATCTTGTGTTACAACTTTGACTTTTTATAAAAATGTTGCTTTTCTATTTAATTATAGCTATCAGTAGCTTAGGTCCTACTCTTGTAAGGAGACCTATGAAACAGATGTATAACCCTTTAGTCCCACTGAAGTCTGTCAGGACTTCATGCAGATTTAAGCATCCATGTGTTTGCATTGTTTTGCAGAATGGGACCGTCAGCTTTTACATGGAATGAAGCTTTTCCATAGAATGTATGTCATGAAGACTACCATGGCTTTTCCTAGGTTTTAAATTAATAAAGTGCAAAAAAAAGTGAAACACCTTTTGAACCCATCAAGTTGTACTGTTGTCTCTGTATTTAAAACTGAGTTATACTTTAATAAAATATTTTATAATCTGTTCCCACAACAGATACTTGAATGTAGTTAAGCTTTAAATCAATCTTACTCCTGAATCGTTAATGTGCATGTCAAGAGCGTTAAACTTAAGTTAATCAGGAATAGGAAGAGAAGTATGTACTCCTGAAAAAATGAATACATACTCTCTCGCTTTTTACTTTGAAATAACTGTGGTGTGATCCCTTCTCAGTGTTCGGGTGACTGTAGGTAAAAACAGACGAGCCTGCGTTTTTGCACGTCAGCCCGCAAGCCACCAGCCAGATGTTCGATACTCTAATCCCAGAGACCTTCTGGGATCCCACTGTGGGCTAGTCTGCACCTGATCAGGCCAAAATGGGCCACATCGTGGCTGCATGTTTGTTTCTGTGCCAGTCTGCCAGGCAGGGTCTGCCAATGCAGGCAGCCTTGTCTGACTACCATGGTGGAGTGCTGGGTGCAGTGCAGGGGTGGGACTGACTGGCCACATGTTCTCCATTTTCCCAACCCCCAGGCTGCACGACTGGTGGTCCGTTGGGGTGTAAGTTTGTTCTGCACTCCGGGCCAAACTGTGTCTACCGTAGTTACCCAACCTGGGTTGGGTTGTGTGAGGCGGCGGCCGGTTGGTATGTATGTTTTACCTTGTATTGTGTCATGGCCATTATGGGAAAATTGATGTGAAACTACTTCAGTTTTAGAGCTGAAGTGAAAACAATACAGTAGTACCCATGGTGGGGTAAGGCTGCCCAGGGCAGGGCAATCAACGTGGCTGGGCTCTTCAGCCCCACCATGTGGTGAGTTCTGTGACTGGCTGTCACCTGTTGTACATGGCCAGGGGCGGGACTTTGTTCCAGTGGGGGCAGGCATGCACTTGTTTGGCCAGAGCTGCAGTCCCCATCTGCTATGGTGGTGGCTCCAAACCAGTTTGTTCCGCTTCCCTGTGACTGTGTGCCCAGCTCTGTACACTTGCCCTGCAATGTGGCAGCAGCTATTGCCTACCACGGGACCATGCGGGGATCAGGCCCATATCGCTCGTGTGACCTCACCCATAATCTCTTCCCAGTTGTTGTGATATCAAATTATTTAACTTTCAGTTACTTCTATATTTTTACATGCAGACTTTCCAAACTTAAAACCATTCTATAATCATACAGAAGTTAACACTTTAATTAGAAGTATTTTATCAATAGTAAGGCAACAAGTAAAACTTGATGAGTGCCCCTTTATTTTCAGTACTTCACTTTGCAAAGTAGTTTGAAGAGGGGGGAAAATAAAAAGCTAGTGCACAAGATGGATTGCAACATGAGATACAAGATTACGTCTCTTTTCTCCATAAAGTACTGCTTGATTAGCTTAATCCACGATCTTTGAGTATAACTAGTGCTGCTGACTATTTTTTGTCCAAGTACTTTTTGGGGAGGTATTATTTGCAGTAACAAGGCCCTGCTAGGATAATAAGGGTGTGACTTCTCATTTAGTTACCTGTAGAACTATTTGTGCTTCAGTTAATATTTTCTTCATTTTCACCTGTCCAGTTTACTACATGTTTGCTGCACTATGCTGTGCCCTTCGGCACATTAGTGCACACACTGCTATAAAGTTTTAAAATTATCTGTTGTGTGTGTATGCAGAGTAGGTTGGCTTTGAGATACTGTATGTGTAGGTGGCATTTTGAAGATAAGTTTAGGGTGAGCTCAGTGCCAAAGTATGTACTTCTCAAAAAGAACTAACAATTGGTTTAAAGTGAAAACTTTACATATGCTATTTGCTAGGATCATTTCAGTGCATTTCACGGTAACAGAAACTTCCTCTGGAGGTTAGATAGAGAGCATCTTCAGATAAAATGTTGGCGATAATGGTAGTTCTCAGAAATTTCAATATGGACGTCATGTCTAAAATTTAGTAAGAATAGAACATGGCACTATAAAAAAAAATGACAGCATCTGAGGAGATGCATTAGGTCATCTAGATAATTGAACTTGCATTTTATAGTAAATGGTGCTGAAAATGCTACTTTCCTTTCTCCAACTATGTCTATTTTATCTGAGGCCAAATAACTATATCTATGTATGAGTAATGCCTGGCAAGTCTAGAACTAAATGTCAAAAGGCTGGAATGTGTATTTCCTTCACATCAGCAATGTTTGTGCCACTTGTTGGCTTTCTCCCTGCTACTGAGATGTTGCACTGAGTCAGACTATGAATGGGACAAGATCTTCCCTCTTGAGTGCCATTGCCCTCTTCCTTGGCTTAAAAATAAGCAGTAATAGTAAGTTATTATGGTAGCTAGTGCCTGGGATCCCCAGTCATACACCACAGCCCAATATGGTAGGCAAGCACTGTAGAAGAACTACAATAAGTTCTTTCCCGGCCCAAAGAGAGTGCCAGTGCATCCCTCTCCTGTGCTCCAAGTAGACAGAAAGAAATTTGGGGGTGGGGAGAGGTGTTGTGTGGGCAGGGTTGGGGTTAGAGATGTAAAGACTGGAGCTCTGGATTGGCATGGTGTGGCTAGTTGCAGCTATAGATTGAAGTGCTATTCTGTGGCCCTTCTGCTGTGAGTGGAAGAGGTCAGCATATGGTATATCTATGGAGGAACTAACAAATGCTGCTGTGCTGCCAGACTGGCCCATTCTATGTCTGTGTAGGTATGGTGCACTAGGTGGCTGCCAAGGCTGCTGCACTCTGTTGGTGACCCTGCCAAAGAATTGATAGTCAGGAAATATACATGAATAGGCAATATGTAGCTATGACAGAGGAGTAGTATACCAATATGATGCTTTTTATATTGCATAGCCTTCAAAGCACTTTGGGGGTAGTAGTAAGCATTGCTATCTTATGATCCCACAGGCACGGATGTAGAAGCCTGCCTTGTCTAAACTTTGTTGTATGTAGTGTGTGTGTTTAGATTTCTGTCCTGCCCATTTCACAAACAGCAGGCTCAGGGCAAGCTACAATAATATAAAAACAAAGTACATACCAAAAAATAAATGCAACAACCCTACTGTACAGCTAAAATACACCAAGCCCTAACCATTAAAGAAAATACAATTAATATCCTCAGACAGCTAAAAGCCTGCCTAAACTGAAATGGCTAATGCTGCTTCTGAAACATGCCTAGCTTGAGCTTTGGCGAACATCGAGGAGAATAGAATTCCACAGCTGGGGAGAGCTGACAGTCAGTCAGTTTGATTGATGGCAAAGCTTTCGCTATAGCCCATTACTTCATATACAATTAACATACTAGATAAATACAAGACAACACATAATTTAATGTACATTAAACTAAGTTGAATTAAGTAAACTTAATTCCATTTATCAAAAAAAGTAAAATTACTAAGGTACATACATGCTACATCACGTTAAAAAATATTCCGACATTCTTTTATCCCCTCAAAACCCAAGGGAATACATAGAGAACAATCCCCCAACTGGACAATCCCCCTTCAATTCTCAAATAATACTGTTAATCAAATAGAGATTTCCTTAATTTTCCAAATAACTTCCACCCTGAGCTGTTTGCAGGAGGGGTGGGATATAAATTTATTAAATAAAATTATATAAATAAAATAATTTATCCTAAAATACATAACTAAGCATGCTAGCGCATACAGCCATGAACTATAAAGACCCCGTACTACCCTGGGGAGACATCGAATGCCAGCCAGGGGACTCTAAATAAAACCAAGTACAATTTAGTATAACAACTAAATAAAATATAATATTTAAGAAAAATTTAAAACCATAGCTCAAAGGAACCTAATTTCCAACTCCTAAACCACTGCCTTATCCTTAGCCTCCTGGTGGCCCAATTTTGCCAGTTTACCTTGGATCATGTTCCTTTTCTTAGTAGCCAGTCAAACATAAGTTGCGATGGCCACCATCTCATCATCCTCTACTAGTAGCATCAAATGCTGATTGCATCGCTCCATACTAAAAGATAAATCCTCACCCAATAATGGGGACAGCCAAACTGAGTGCAAGCTGTCATAATATGGGCATCATAGCAAAAAATGTTGCATTGTCTCCACCTCTCCCTGGCTACATGAACAGCGGCGTAAATGAAAGGAAATACTGGCCTGCCTACCCTCTATTACGGCTGTTTGCACAAGGTGGAAACGTGTCAGGGTATAACATCTACGGAGCCAAGGATCTCTAATCTTATGCAAGTATGGCTCTAACTTGCCATTAAACTTTATCTGGCTCAGCATGGGGGCATGCTATACGGCCTTGGCCCCTCTTACCTTAGGGACCGCCTCGCCCTTCGTGCCCCGGAACGACTCCTGCGGTCTGCCGGGGGTGCCCTCCTGGAGGTCCCCCGTGTTAAGTGGGGGGCCACGATGGAGCGGGCATTCTCGGTGGTAGGGCCGCGGCTGTGGAACTCCCTTCCGGAGGAAGCTCGCCTGGCCCCAAGCCTTTTGACATTTCGGCGGAACTGTAAGACCTGGCTGTTTGCCCAGGCCTTTGGGAGGGAGGGGGGTGTGTGATTTTTAATCCCCCATCTGTATATTTATTTTTATACCACCCTGTTTTATTGATATGTTTTATGATTGTATTTTAAATGTTTTAAATGGTTTTTTATTGTTGTTAACCGCCCCGAGCTGCTGTGCAGGATGGGGCGGTATAAAAAATCTACTAAATAAATAAATAAATAAACTTTCCATGAGCCTAGCACGCCAAGATCCTCTTGCATGGCTATATCTTGGACTCTAGTTACAATCTCTCGAAAAACCCAAGGAGGAGCTTTCCCACAAAAGTATTGAAAGGAAAAGTCAAAATTAACTAACAACCTCCCCAGATATATCAACCAGGGGTAGGCACGAATGCCTGTATACAGCAGTTCTTCTTGCAGGCATAGAAGCGGCAGATCTGTTTCTTGATAAGAAAGTAATCTTAGCCAAAATCTGATATAGGCTAGTTTGGCTAACAATTCCAACAAGATCAAACCTGTTTCCAAGCGAAGAACGCTGCCTGGTACACTGTTCCCCACTTTTAACAGTCTACGCAAGAATACGTTTTGAACTTCCTCCAATATTCCCAAATTAGGGAAAGGAACCAGCTCTATCCCAAACATGGCCATAGCTGGCACCTTGGCACTATAAACATGTAGGAAAGTAGAAACAATAATTCCCTGCGAGATGTTGGCTGCTCGATTAAGTGCATTAGGTGCATTTTGTGCTTTTAGTGCTCTGCCCGTGAGGTGGCTGTTCCAGGTTCCCCTACTAGAAAATGTAACCCCTAAGTAGCAAAAGGAGGAAGTCAGTTCCAAATCCCCGACTGCTGTGTGCCATTTAGTAGGGAGTTTTCTTTTACCAAAGACCATTATTTTGGACTTACTTGGATTGAGCTCAAGGCCATTAATTGTACAGTATGAATGAAATTTGTCAATCTCCCTTCTTAAACCCACTTCAGTCTGTAATATAGGCGGTGAACTGCAAGAGGAAGACCTGGGCACGCCCCACCCTTGCAGCATGTACATCCCCTGTTGCAATGAAGGTAACTAGGTCTGACATATACAAACTAAATAATAGTGGGGCGAGCACACACCCTTGACGCACACCTCGTTCTATACAGATTGAATCAGTCTGTACCTGGCCATGGGCAAGCTTAATCCTGGCCTCATTATTGCTATAAAGCTGCATAATGGGTCCCAGTAGCCTAGGCGCTATACCCAAGGCCCTAAGTTTAGCCCACAGCCTGGGTCTAGGTACCGAGTTGAAGGCCTTCGTCAGATCCACGAAAGCCAAATAAAGTTTTCCTCGCCTGATCTTATGATATTTGTGCACTAAGTGCTAAAGGATAAAACAACAATCAAGTGTTGATTTCTTTTTCCTGAAGCCAAATTATACTTGAGGTATCAGCTTCTGGTTGAGAGCTGGCTGAGAATGCGTCTGCCTGCACCCTCGTCATCCATATTGGGCGTGCCAAGGGCATGGCCCAAAAGGCTGCTTCTGGCTGACTAAAGAGAGCACGATGAGATGTAGGGGAAAAGTAGTTCCTAAGCTATGTTGGGCCCAAGCCGTTCAGGGCTTTATAGATCAAAACCAGCACCTTGAATTGTGCCCAGAAAGCTATAGCTAGCCAGTGCAGACCTTGTAACCACTGGTGTACTGTGCTCCTGGTGACCGCTGGCTGCTACGGTCTGCTCCAGCTGCAGCTCCCAAACGTTTTTCAAGGGCAACCCCACGAGTAGTGCATTGCTGGAGGCAAGCCTCAGGGCTACAAAGGCATGAATGACAATTGCTAGGTCCAAACCTGTAAGAGGCTCGCATCCTTCTCCCCAGACAGAGATGGTAAAAGGCACTTCTACCACCGCTGCAACTTGAGAATCCAGGTGTAGCAATGAATCCCAGAACATCCAAAGACTCTGAACCTGAGTGACCGGGGGGAGGGGCGGGGACAGGACTCCATCACTGATAGGAGTCCCTGCCCACATCAAATCTTACAGCTCACCGACCATCATTCAGCTTTGATTGACTCGCCTACATCCAGTCCCCTCCACAGCCCCACACTGGCTGTTTTCAGATGTGATGATGGCCCACAATTCCATGCTTTGACCCTTGTGAAACTCTGGGCCACCGCCACGTCAGAAAGCACTGCCAGATGATAGCCTGCCGGCTGGTGGTGATGCGTAGCCTGGGCTCTGACTCAGAAACATCCCCAGGTCACATCCAGGACTAGGCACCAACACCATATGGGTGTAAAGCATGCCATTAAGGATTAACAGTTGCTTTACTTATCCTGGTTGGGGTCCCCGCTGCTTCCAGACAACTGTTGGCTGCCATGGCTGCCTGTCAGTCAGGGGGGCAGGCTGCTCAGCATGGGGGTGGGGCAAGACGGATGCACAGCAGTGCCTCTTACTGGCCTGGCCACCATCAAGTTTATTTGACGGCTGAACCAATTCCTGACCGGAGTGACGGCTCCCACCACCACCCGGGTAAGTCCATGGTGGCAGCGGGAGCCATCATGTTTGTTTTCCCCCACTGTGTAAGAGCCAAAGCTGCTGGGCCAGAATCTGATGAAAAGGAGAGAGCTGAGTGATGTTGGCATACTGATGGTATTGAACTCCAAATGTCTGGACAGTCTTGCTCAGCAACCTCGTATATATGTTGAACATGTAGCCCTAAAATTACCCCCGAAGTATTCGGCCTGAGGAAGCCCCTTGAATTACTATTCAGAGAGGCCTCTGCTAGAGCCTTTCACATCTACCGTGCTGAGAGAAACTCACTCACCAGCTCCCAAAGCTTACTTGTCTCTGGCAAGTGGATTTTAATACCCTGGATATCAACAGTGCTGTTTGTGGTAATGCTTTTCATGGTTGGGCCCTTAAATATAAGGGTTGGGTTGGGTTGGGGGGGGGGGGGGAGATAGGGTTTTATATTGTTTTAACTGAAATTAATATGGGTTTATTTTAATATTTTAAATGTTTTAATATTTTGTGAGCCACCCCAAGATGCCTGAGGCAGGAGGGGGCAGCATATACATTGTAAAAATAATAAATAAATAAATAATTAAGCCATTGTCAGTCTGAAGCTTGCCTGTAACTTACAATTTAGACCAGAATACTGAAATACTTAAAAGCTTGTGAGCATCGGCAATTTAGACCACATTCTCACAGGTCAAAACGTGCAGCATTTGTCTCTGGGAAAAACTCTGAGAGGCAAATGCTGCACAGCTTTTGCCTCATTGGAAAACAAAGCTGCGCAGTTTTGCCTCTGATCATGCAGAGGTTACAGAGCTGGAAAATCTACAGAGCTGGAAAATCGAGTTCTGTGACCTCCGCATGATCGGAGGCAAAGCCATGTGGCTTTCTTTTCCGACGCAGCATTTGCCTCCCGGAGTTTTTCCCAGAGATACGTGATGCGTGTTTTGCCCCATGAGAACGTGGTCTGAGTCTTGTGGCCTTGGTCCTCTAAAATATTTTATCAGTCATTTTTAAAAACACAATATATAACAATCCAATTCACTCCTTGAATGAAGTTAAGCTCTACCTTTTTTTCCCCTATAATCATTAATTGTGAATGCCCATTTCTAAAGGAGTTATATCAACTGATAAAAGGAAAAGTTGTCTTCACTGGTCTAAAATGAAAAATACATGTGTTCTGACAGTTAAGAATGAGTTAAAAAAGTAATATTCATCAAGAATTATCTTTGCTGCTGCCCCTTTTTGGTGTGTGTCTTAATTTACACAATTACCTCTTACAGTATTTTAAACTAGCAGCAACTGCTATCAATGGTGTCTTACTATAGGTGCTGACTTTCTCCCTAGTACAGTCCTGTTACAACCGACCTTTGATGCATTAGTGTATGCTTGGTCAGCGTTTTGAAGTCACTCTTATTGCATGTAATTTGAGGGTGACTTTTTTTTTTTCCCCCTTGCAATGTCAGATGAAGAAACGTTAGTGTTATAGACAGAGCTGTGTAAATCCACTCGTGTATACTTTTTGAGCCAGTGAGTGGATTTTTACAGCCCTGAGTCCCTTCCCTCAATGCAAGTCCCAGGCTACAAGTAGATTTTTATGCCTGTTCTTGCTAATTATTTATATAGTTTTAGAGCACTGGTTAAAAATTTTTTTGACAAGGTATTTTAACTGAGTTTTCTGACTGCAGCAGAATTTACTGCGTTCATCATTGGCAATTGCTTCTGATTAAATCAAATGGATTTGTGAATAATTTTTTGGTGAGGCTAAATGTTGTTGGTTGTTAAAACCTCAGACAATGCATTTATTTCAGGAAGTATTGCGAAGTACTATTTCTACCCTTTACTTGTAATTTCTTTCTGATCAGGAAAAATTAAACATGAATGAGAGGAAGAAATTGTATGTGTTGGATAAAGCAATACATTTTCATCTAAAACCAGTATTCTATAAAAGTGAGTTTAAAAATACTCAGTGATATGATGGTCATGTGGTTTTAAGTAGGAAAAAACAAGATTATTCTTGAACAGAAAAATTCTAATCTTTTAAACGGTAGTGAACAAAGATAGTAAGGGGTTTGGAGATTATATCGGCAACTAGACTGCAAACTATGTTTTTACAAAGACTTTTGTAAATGATTTCCCCTAATCAGTTTACAGCTGAGAAAATTAGACTTGCATTACTGTGATTATAGTTTGCTCTCTTAGTTTAAATTGTCAGAAAAATTAAAAGATGTCAGCTTCTGTTAAAGCAAACCAAAATCAGAACTGATCTGCTTGTGTTAATTTATGTGCAGATCAGCCTGATTATTCACCTAAATTGGTCTTCAGAATGGTGCTTAGCAGGTGTATTTACACACACCCAATTTGTTTTATACTGAATACAGGGAGTAGGAATTGTATGGCAACTGAATTCTAATTTATTTATTTTTACCAGCAACAGTTCCAAGGTTCTATTTGAATCCAGGTGTTTAATAAGGTTTGTGTATATACTGTGTATATGTGCAGCATTCAGATAATAAACCTCTCACTTGGAGGGGACACAATCAACTTGAAATTTCAGGAAGAAGAATTAAAGTAGTATTGGATGTTATGACTCCCTTTGTTCCCATTGCTGGGTCACAGAATAGCACCCTTCTAGCGTATCTTTTTCTTTTCTTTTTACAGTAAGTTTTTCCTTTTTTATTTTTACTGCATTTATTTCTCGTGTTGCTCTCTGAAGGGACCAGTACAAGCAAAAGGAAATTACTCAATTACATAGGAGAAACAGTGAGAAAGTGCTATCAAATTACATGCTGGAAAATGGGCCATCTTTTAAACTCTTAAGAACATCCCACTTTTGGTCCTTACAAGCTATTTGAAAATTGAAGTGTCTGTATTTATTCATTCTTCTGACTATATCCCAGCTCAGCTGAACAATAAACTTAAGCAGTAACCTGTATTCTTAGTAGAATTAAATGCAGTGTTTAAGTTGTTAAATGGAAGTGACCTCTTGAACTGTCTAGAAATGCATAGATGTTAGATTAGGGATTCTGAACCTGGTACTTGAGAGCACCAGAGTCTAGCTAGGGCAGTGTGTGAAAGTGCTTCCCAAGCTAGCTGTCAGTAGTGCTCAGGAGCACTTTGAAACAGTGCTTCATCCATTAAAGTCCACGGTTAATTGATTAATGAACTCAATTTGCACTGAACTGAATTAAGTTGCATTGCAGAGAGGAGACTTAATCTATGCATATTTACGCAAATCATTCATGCAAACTATGCAGTGCTCCCAAGTAGTCACTTTGTCACTCCAGTGCTCATGACTGGAAAAAGGTTGAGAACCCCTGTTAGATGAACAACTTAGTATGTCGCTGATGTAGTTGATAGCAAGGCTGGATTTTTAAAATTTTCCTGCTTTTATAATTATTAGATAGCTGTAGTTGTTGGGTATTTAGAAGAACCGTTGGATTAATAAAATCACAAGCTATAATCCTGAAACTATTTTTGAGGTTCATAAATCCCCACTGAAGTCATTGGGATTTAAGATATCAAGAGAGTTTCAAATTTAGGAAACTTGGGAGAAGCTCATTCTGATCATTGCCAACCATATCTCATGTCAGTATGTAATTGTGTGTTTCTTTGGCAGGTGACGAGTAAGGCAATGGCAGGCAACAACCACCTTTGCATTCGACGATGGAGTACCAAGCATGTAGCAAAATGGCTGAAGGAAGAAGGCTTTTGTGAGTATGTGGACATCTTGTGCAATAAACACAGACTGGATGGAACTACACTATTGACTCTGACTGAGTATGATTTGCGATCCCCTCCTTTGGAAATTAAAGTCCTAGGCGATATCAAAAGGCTCATGTTGTCAATACGCAAATTACAAAAGCAGCATATTGATGTTTTAGAAGAGCTGGGCTACAACAGCGATAGTCCAATTGGCACATTGTCATCTGCCATTGGCTCTCTTCAGGGCACAGACTGGTTTTGTAATGGTGAAGTACCCCGCGACTATGATGAGCCCATCACTGACTTGAATGCTGACCAGTATCAGTATGCAAACGGGAAAAACAAACATTCTGCACGAAGACTGGAACCAGAGTACTGGAAGACAGCTTTAAGTTGTATATACGTTTTCATAGTGTTTGGCTTTACGTCGTTTGTCATGGTTATAGTACATGAGAGGGTACCTGACATGCAAACATATCCGCCACTCCCAGACATATTTCTAGACAGGTATGTACTACTTGAAAAGAAACAAAAGTAATTGATACTGTTAAAAGCACAGAATTCTCTTACTGCATTATTGATTATTCTGAATTTTATTTTTCCATGCTAAATTCTCACTTAAACATTTCTGCTATAATGTATTTTTCTCTTTATCTGGTTTGTAGTCAGACCTGACGAGGGAATAGGGATGCAATTGTACCAGGCCTCCAGGCTCAGAGTCTGCCGCCCCCCCCCCCATGATGTTTCTTATATATTGAAATATAAGTAAAATAATAATTGCAAGTTACACATGTGGTGGTAATGAACCAGTATGATCTCCAGAAATTGACTTTAAAACTTTTTTAAAAAGAAAATTTAATTAAAATGTTTTATTTACAAGATAAGAAGTAGTTCCAAGGACACATTTTTAGAAATGGCCAGCGATTTGGGGTGCTTGCTTCTGAAAATTTAGCTGCCAGTCTTCTTCATGGGCGATTAACACAATCGACTGAACATGACTTGTTTGTCTGATAAAAGTAGATGAGATTTTCCTGTTCCAAGATCTCATAAAAATGCTTCTATCAACAGTAAAAGCTCTTCAGTGGAAATGGATTAGTCTAATATCACCAGAGCAATACAATAGTAGTGCCCAACTCGTATAGCATGGCACACTACTTAACTCCATAAGCATTTCCTGTTTCACTGAATTTCAGGAACCTGCAGCTCAGGGCATAGCTTGGTTGGAATGGGCCCAGGGAAAAGAAATGGACTTTGGGCCCCCCATCACCATAGACTCCCCTGTCCCTCTCCCTCCCCTCTTTCCTCACCTCAATGTCCTTATTGCATTTTATCACAAGCATCACATTTCTAACGTTCTGAAAACACCTAAAAATCACAGGGGGTACCGAGTTTGGGGGGTAAGGCTAGGAGCACTGGGTTTTGGACTGGAATGGGGGAAACAGGCTGGGGCACTGCGGGATTTGTGGGGAGGAGGGAAACAGGCTGGGGCACTGTGGGATTTGGGGGGAACAGGCTGGGCACTGCAGGATGTAGGGGGGAGGGAAACAGGCTGGGGCACTGTGGGATTTTGTGGGGGGGGCTGGTGGCTACGGGGGCCAAGCGCTGGGCAGCCTTACCTGCTGGACTGGGCTGCTACAGTGCTGCTACTCCTCAGCTCCGCTCCTCCCTACTCACTCCAGAGTGACTCCAGCCGCTGCATGGGGGGCTCCGGGGCTGGAGGGTCAGCCTGGGCCCTGCAAGTACCAGCCTGGGCCCCACCACCGCTCCTCCTCCTCCTGCGCTGCATGGAGCGGCAACCCCCCCCCCCCGGCAGCCTCTGTTTGCCCCCCACAAGCGGTGCTGCAAGGGGTGGGGGACTAAGGGGCTTGCCGCTCACGCACAGGCCAGAGGAGGAGGTGCGGTGGAGCTCAGACAGCGGCCGGCCGGTACTTGCAGCCCTGAGGCCCAGGCTACCCTCCCCCAGCCCCGGAGGGGGTCCCCCCCCATGCTGCAGTGAGCGCGATGTGAGGCGCTGTGCTGAGCCCTCCACGTGGTGGCAGAGACCCGGGGTTACCGCCCGGTCTCTGCCACCACATGGAGTGCTCGCAAGCATGATGTCAGCCCGGCGGGGGAGGGGGCAGGGCCAGGAGCTCATTTGTCAGGCGGTGGATGGTGGTGCGGGCAAACCGGCGACTCAGGAGAAGAGCTAGCGAGCAGCAAGCGAGCCCTCCACGTGGTGGCAGCGACCCGGAAGTAACTCTGGGTCTCTGCCACCATGTGGAGGGCTCATACACTTGACCCGCCGCCCATAGCCCATACATGGCTATGGGGGGGCGGGTCAAGCATGATGTCACAGCCCAGTGGGGGAAGGGGCAGTGGGCCCATTTATTAGGCGTGGCGGGAGGCAGTCGAACTGGCCGGGAGGGAGCCAGGGATGCTGCGGCATAGGGCGGCTTGGGCTGAGTTAGCATAAGGATGGGCCAAGCCCGGCCCGTGGGCCCCGGGACAAATGTCCCGCCTGTCCCTATGATAGCTACGCCCCGCAGCTGCATGAAAGCAGTGATTGAAGCAGCAGCAGTACTGAGCACAGCATACACTGATTTTAAAACTTAATGACAGGCGGAAGGGGAAGAGCGGCTCCCAAGTAAATGTTTAATAAGTATTAAACTACCAGCATGTACCAGAGTCCCAGATTTCTCTCAATGAGCCTGCTTGTAGTATACTCCAATTTGCAACTAGTGATTACAGGCATATAATGAACTTTTAAAGGGTTTTGATGGGGAAAGAAATAATTTTTATTTATATTTTATTTATATTAGAATTTATATCCCGCCCCCTCCAGTCAACAGATGGCTCGGGGCGACTCAACTCCCACATTTTAAAATAATAAAACAGTAAATACAATAAAAAACATAGACAAAGGGAAACTAAAACCAGTTCAATAAGATAAGAACAGTGAAAAACTAACCCTCCCTTCCCCGAAGGCCTGCACGAACAGCCAGGTCTTACAGGCCCGGCGGAAGGCCAGCAGACCTGGGGCCAGTCAAGCTTCCTCCGGGAGGGAGTTCCACTGTCGCAGTGCAGCCATTGAGAACGCCCTCTCCATTGTGGCCCCCCGGCTAACCTGGGGGACTTCCAAGAAGGTGGACCGCAAGGATCACCCCAGGGCCCGAGGAATGAGGTGGTCTCTAATTGAGCAGTAAATTAATTTTTTATTCTTTTACTAATAAACTGGAACTTCAAGGGGAAACTGTAACAAGTTGTTCTACTGTCTTACTAATGTCTTAGTAAACATTTACTTAAGTGTGTATAGTACAGGATTAGTTTCACCCTTCTTCACCGTAAAAATAAATTATTGGCTTAAAAAATATCTTGCTGTATGTAATTTGATAAATCCCTTCCCATAAATTCCCTACAATCCCTTGGCCACTACAACTTGTACTTCATAATATTAAAGAAAGAGTTAGTAACATTTCTTTAACCTTGAGTCGATGGTGGTCTGTCTGGAGTGTTGCTTAGGACATGCTTTCTTAAAGAACTGCACATGTTGGGATGCTTTCACTGTCAATTGACTGACTCTGCTGCTCTCTCCTTTTATGCTACTTTTTAGTTGTGATGTGTAATTTACTTTATGCTGGTACTTCAGAAAACCGGACTGCAAGTAAATTACATGTGACAACAAGTTCAGAGCAAAGGAAGGATAGGCGCGTGTGTACACACACGTACACACACGTACACACACACACACACAGGTGGCATTGGCATGAAAATAATAAAATTATATTGTGGGACAGAAGGTGAAAACAGACATGGATGTAACTCCACTTTAACACCACTTTTAACAATTCTTATGCATGCTGCAGGGCTGCATAGGGCCCCAATATAGCCCAGCAACATGCATAAGAGATGTTAAAGCAGAGTTAATGTGCATGTCTGTTTTCCCCCAGAGAGAAGCCCATGTGGTAAGTGTTTTAAATGAGTTTAATCAGAAATTTTATGCATTGGACAAAGCATCACCTGTAAAGTTATATGGGCATATGTTTTCAGAAACATTGTCTTAAATTTGCCTATTGAATCTTTGGGTATACACATTTGAACATCAAGAATCTACAACCATTTCATTGAGTAACTGGCAAATGGCAAACGTTTACATTTGAAACACTTCTCCCAATGTTGCATGGTTTTTGAAGGGCCTTTATGCTATTTGAATAGTGTCCTGAAGTAGTCCTTGACTACTGGCATGCTTACAAAATAAACTGACACTATTGTTAACATTTAATTTTAAACTTATTTGATACTCCCAGCTGGTTCTCTCTGGGAATGATGAAAGTGGACTGTTTCCAGTCAATCCACACAACTGCGTTAGAAGCTTTACTGTGTCCAGATAACTTGTTCTTTTATTTTTTACCACGGTACGAACTAGATGATGATGTTTGTTTTTTAACTAAAGACTGTAGCCTCAGTAGGAAGGAAAGTAGCAAGTAAACACGGAAAAGCCTAAATGGCCTTTTTGCTCTCAATCAAGACCATATTACAGAGCAGTTCAATCTAAAATACTTAACCCTTACCTTCTGTAATGGGATCAAACTTACCCCAGCAAGCACAAAAACATTTAAAAAAAGTTAATTAGTAGCTCTTCAAGTTTGAGCTTTTAGGACATTGTCACCGGCACCACTGGGAATAACATACTGAAATTTCAGCCTAATGCTTGTCTCCTATAAACAAAAAAGTGGCATTTTTCAAACGGACCCCAAGTTTCCATTGAGTTTGTCTGTTGGGGTCAAATTGACCCCAAGCCAATGCATTTCAATTGGGGTCAAATTGACCCCAGCTTAAAATAAACCAAAATAAACAGTTTTCAAGGACCATTCAGATAGCAAGGGGACATGGAGCTCAAGGCCACTTCATACTGGCAGCAGCAATGAAAATTAACCCCTTCACTGCCATTATTTTGTGCCTTTGTATCGTGGCTGAAAAAAACCATGAAAATATGCTAAGTATTGGGTCTACAAGTTTGAGCTTGCAGAACATTGTCACTGGTACCTCTGGCCATAACATACTCATATTTCAGCTAGATATCTCTTATCGTTTGTCTCCAATGACCAAAAAAGTACCAGGGTGCAAATGCACACAAGGTGTCAATGGAGTTTTCCCATTTGGTTTTACACAAACCTTTGCTGTGTCATTTCTCAGCTGTTCAGGTAATGTTAGGTTTCATTTCTCAAGGCTAATTTTAAGTTTCCCTTCTGGGGTAAGTTTGTGGAGACAAGAAGTCTGGGACTGTTAGATTTCATTTCTTCAGGCAAGTATTAAGATTACCTTCTGGGGTCAGTTTGTGGAGATAAGAATCTTAGGCAAACAAAGAAATGCAAACAAGCCCTGAAGCATCCTAGGCAACAAAAGAAATGCAAATAGCAGGCTATAAAGGTGCTAAGTGTACTTAACTGTGCTTAGTAAAGTTTGACTATAAGGCACAGCCAGTAATTTGCATGAGAGAATTTGCCTTTGGGGCGAATTTAGGGAATTAAAAACAATCCCCATAAAACAGACTCTTTCATGTGTTTCT